>JAMQGT020008838.1:0-155395 GCA_024447675.2 Pterophyllum scalare | reverse complement strand
TTATGTTGACACCTTCGGCTCAGTTGGTCCTTGCTTGCAAATTGCATGAAACCCTCTTAATGGTAACTGGGAGATGCCTTGCATAACTAAGTACATAAGCTCAGAAGTCGTGACTAGGGACTCTGGCCACAGCACTCAAATCAATAAGCTGTCTACTGAGTCCCGCCCCGTGAGAAGACTACAGACAGATTATGCAGTCCGCCACTGATCACTTGGCCCAGTAAAAGATCCTACTCAAGTCCTAGAGCAGCAGTCTCCTCCTAATACAGAAGACGTGCGGGGAATTGAACAGGCAATGACGTAAGCTTTTCACATTCAATTACTTCTAAGTGTTCTTTTCCTCTCCTATGCAAGCACTGGCCTTTGGAGGAATTAAAGCTATCTGGCAAGCATAATGTGATGTTCAATTTTAATATATCAGGGGAAAGCCTTGAGCTAGTATATAAATGAGGACAGAAAAATAGTACTGACACTCTGTTAAGAGAGGTGATGGGTTATCAGCAAACGTCACCATTCATGTCCAATAAATTGTCAAAGTGTTGAACGTGTGTGACCAAAGCTGAAAGCTTACCAAGACACGGAAGAAGTAGAGGTACTCTGCAGCACCGGAGTAGTTTCCACACTCGTACTGGAACTTGGCATATCTGTAGAGCGTGTCTAAGTACTCCTGACGAAACTTCAAGAGAAATGCAGCGTAAATAACAGTGTCACAAACAGAGAAAATGGGAATCATTCACAAAGCCAAGCAGTAAAAGTAACATTTTATAACAACTATTAAGGCTTTTTTTTAACTGTTAAAAATCAATTAAATCACAATAATGTTTACTGACTGGTTAATAATCGGTTTCTATGCCATTTCTCAAAATGATCTGAATGATTATTGTTCCACTCAAGTAAAAATATAACTTGTTTATAAAGCTTATGAACATATAAGCAGACAGATGAGGTGGTGGTGGTGGTGTAAATAACAAGAGTGTAAACATGGAGCCCGCAGCTTGTGTCCTGTTCCACTCACACTTTCGCTTTGATTTTCACTTTCACTGGTTGTTTGGTTCAATTTAGCCGCCAAACACTATTTGGTTAAACATGAGAAAACATTGTGGTTCGGGTTAAGATGCAACAAGTTAGGAGAGCCCATAGGCAAGACCCCCGTCTCCCTACTGCCACAAGCAGTGTGTCCCAGGAATGTTGCTCAAAGGCAACTTGTGTGTATCTCTGATTTAAAAGTCTGTATTTGATGCTCTTCGATTGAGGATGGGCTCACTGAACGAGAAAAAACCTTTTTCTTAAAATAGCAACGATATCTGGCAATCATTTATATTAAATAAAAAAGTGTAATAATGTATAGAAAAAGCTATATCAGCTGGCGTGATCAGAATGTAATCTATCAACTGTGGCAAAACATTATTTTTATTATACATAAAATAATTATTTTTACTCCTATTTTATTAAAAGTAAAATACCTACTTACTAAGGTTTAATGATCTCATAATTTACCATTCGTTAACAATGGGCATAATAAAGCAGTACCTGTATGAATATTTGTAATAATAACAAAAACTCATGAGAAACACAAATGTCTTATATAATAGAAATTAAATTGCACATCTTAAAATATTTCATGCATATTTGTTTTAAATGATTCCCTGCTGTGGTGGCACACTGATGTATTAAATCAATTTTGCAATGAAACGTGAATGCATATTTAACTTTTGTAAAAAAAAACAAACAAACAAAACAAAAAAACAAAAAAAGAAAAACTGCCAAGATGTGGTCATGTGAACCAAAGTAGAAATGCATATATAGGGCTATCATTTCAAGCCTACTTGTCTTCCTATATTTAACTGTCCTTCCGGTCCAGTATTTCAGAGCAGCACGCGCTGACGTCAAGCCATTCAAGAAGATTCAGTACAACTGTGACAGGCAGCTAGCGCCTTTTGCCGCCCAAGCCTTTCCCACAGCATACTGAGGGGCTCTGAGCCTGGGCTGTGTCGAGGTACACTGAGGACAGCACGCAGGTCAGCGGGATACCGGAGTAGGAGGGGACCAATGGAGGGGAGGGTAAGAAGCCAAACATCACGGTAAATATAGAACCTCCGGCATTCTTGCGGCTCTATCCACGAGTCCCGAGCTACTCCGTTTATTCTTAACAATTCACCACAGAATGTAAATGTCCACAGAATTTGTGCAAGCCATACAAACCCCGAAAATGAGTTAAGGGTTTTGGGAAGTAATTTTGCATTTCCCTGCTCGGCCTGTCCCTCCCGCTTTGCCCCTGAAACAACCATGGGTTCACACAAGAGCCATGGGAAATGCAGTGAAGAAGTGAGATGTCAGCAAATCAGGCCAACTTACGTTATGTTTCTCTGCCAAATAGTCAAAGAGCATTCGTCCATCTCTGGAAGAAGAGAGAAAAAAAAAGAGAAAGAGAGACAGTTCCTGTAGTTAGAGGCCATTTAACTTGAGTTGCTGTTTGGCTAAAGAACTGGCATTTAGAGCCTCATTCAGGTATATTTTTCCACTTTTGGGCTAAATCAAGAACCATACATAAATGAAGAACATTTCACTTTTAAAACAGTGTGATAGGCTGTTTATTACATTTGGTTCAGCCAACATAAATCTATGTTAGCCATGTCAAACAAATGATGTCTGGTGAATAAAGTGAATACTGATTTCTCAGCACAGCCTCTCTGTCTCTATGGGTTTGTCAAAATAAAGGAATGCACTGGCTTCCCTTAACTGTTCTGTCCTGAATGCATTTTACAACTTTGCCTGTGACCTAAAATCTATTTATGTGAACACCACATTGAAACTATGTGTGTGCCTGGGCTAAGTTCACTTTTACAATGGGAATGAATGAGTGCGCATTTACTGGCACAAGTGTGACGTTTGTTAAATTAATTTCATTTAATCTGTGGCAGAAGTACTCAAGACAGGTTGACTTTGCTGGGAAGCTGGAGATGGTTGGATGGATGGTTTCTCTGAGCTCTTTTGTATCTTCCCAGTACTGTGAAGTATCAGCCCGCTGTCCACTCCAGCAACACATATCATGATAATTAGTTAGACTCACTAGCCACTTGTGTGCGCATTTCTCGCCACAGAATATTATGAGCACAATGTGTTAATGAGGTTCGTTGTAAGAAACAACCTGAGGCCACAAAAGATTTACGTCAGGTAAGATGACTGGCTAGTAGCGGGGGCCGATCTGGCTACGGACAGTTACATTATCGGTGGGGAGCCACTTAACCCTCCATCACCCTTAATTTCTTGACAAGTAGTTATTTGTTTAACTCAGTAGTTTTGCCTGGTACAAGTCTGACGTAGAAGAATGTGTATGAGGCTACTAAAGAAGGAGATGTTCTCAGCTGGGGCTCTCTAATATTGTAGAGTACTTGAAATGGCTGTTGTTGTGAATTGGCACTATATTAAAAAAACTGGAAAGTTGTGACGGAAAACACAGTACACTTGGGTTGAGGACAGTGGCAATGTAACTGTTCAGTTTGCTGGCGATCCGAGTTAATGTGTACAAATCTCTCACCATGTACCAGGCAAACAGCCTCCTACTCACTGTCCAGCTGGCTACTTTATACTAACATGGCAGTTTGGAAAGACAAGCTGAACAGCAGTTCAGAATGCATTCAAGAGCGCATGCACCACTGACTAATGGTTAATTTTATTCACTAGTAACCCATATATGTATCATTTACTTAAGTGTGTGGGATCCGAGTTGCTAGCATGCATAAACCATGTGTGTGTGTGGGGGGGGGGGGAGTTGCATTTCTCCTCCTGCGTGTGATGTCCTTTCACTAGATGTTTCAACAGATTGCTCATGTTTGTGCAAAAGACCTGCTGCACGTGTGGTGACTATACTCAAGTGTAACCACAGCTTCCCCAGCAGTCACTAAGAGCAGGCTGTGTGTGTGTGTTAGGTGGTGTTGTTGCTGCTACTCCTGCCCTTCATGCACAGTCTCCAAAAGAGAGATCTCTCTTCTAGATTGGGAACATGGAAAATACATCATAGACAAATGTCTTAATTTGAATGTAAATTAGAAATGAAGTGGAAATGAGATCAAATGTGCAAAATAACTTTTATGTAGTAATATTAAATGGGAAATCTATGTTATTTATTTCTCCAGTACCAAGAGTAAAACCGATAACATCAGAGCTTCATGATACTCCAGTGTTTAATAATTTAAACCTGAGGCTGTTTAACACAGTGTTTCACAAATCAATGATGCAAAAGATCCAATCTGTTGCTTTGCACCCGTCAGGAGATTTGGAAGTTAGCAACAAAAAAAAAAAAACCCACCAAGCAATCAGTAGCTTGTCAACTCAAAAACCCAAAAGTGGTTTTCAGTGCTTTAAAAAATCCAAACAAATGAGAACATAAATCACTGGTCATCCTAATGGTGATTATATTCCACAGAGTGTATCCAATAATGACAGATTGTTTATAGATATGGTAATCACATGATTTACTACGACAGCTGAGCTTGGATTCTGGCTTCAGTAGAAGTCCAAATAAGCTTGGTAAGCGGTAAGTTCAACATAAACTATAAGACGAGAGTTTTATTCTTGAAGATGCTTTGGGGATCTGTTTGATGTGGCTGCGCTGTTGATCCATTACACCTAAAGGACAAGACCACGAGGTTCAAATGAAAACTTTTTTTTTTTTTAAATCATTATTTCCAGCACTGGATGATCCTATAAACAAACTGCATCAAGCAGAATTTAGTCCAAAATGGTGGAATTAAACTGTTGCACGTCCTTCGGCTTCAATGACAATTTGTCACTAACCCCCAGATGAGTTTCTTATAGTTTTACAAACGGTATGAAGAAAAGAATGACGTGAAACCTAAGGCAGACACTTTCCTCCTTACTCTCTGCCGACAGCAAATGAAAAATGACAAGACGAGCGCTAACGCAGTGCTGCCATTAGCAGGCTTCAAATCTCACCCAAAAGTTCCTACAAATATGTGGCTTAAATAAACAAATACGTGCAGCCAAAGCAGACACTGAAAGGAGATGAAACTAGAAAACGCTATTGATTAACTGTACACACTGATGCCAAGAAACAAATGAAAGGATAAAGCCGAATACGACTATTTTAATTGAAATACCACGAAACGGTCCAGATAAAGCTAACCATAACATTACCTACTGTTTTTAACTTGTGTCTTTCTGAGAAGGCTAAATGCATTTTTTCATTCAAAATGCAGTTCCTTGGACTTCATAAAATCCCTCTGCTATGTTGATGTGCTGGTTTGACTAACCCAACATCCAGTAAATTTTACAAACTCCCCTTGTCCGGCATTAAAAAAAAACTATTTTAGGACAGTAATTAAATAATGAAATAAATAAGTAATGAAAGATAAGTTTTTAGTAGAAAATAACAGGCTCTACCTGGTAGACTGCATCTGCCTTGTTGTCTCGGGGTCCTCAAACATTTTCACAATGGGTTCTGTCTCCGACTGCAGCTGCTTTAGCTGGGCCACAACCTCTGACCTCTTCTCCTTCAGTGCTGTCGCGGGGAAGATGAACAAAGTCATCAGATGCAGCAACACTATAAAGTAGCATATACAAGTTCTATACCCCATTACTGAAAATGGCTGTAAAACTAAGTTTACTGATAAATCAATTTTGAATCGAGCGTGTAACAAAGTGCAGGAGCCCTTTATGATGTCTGTCAAGCAATAATAATAATAATACATTCCTTTTTTTTTTTTTGTCTGTGTGTGTTTCTCAGCTCTGGAGAAAGCAGGATAGGCCACTACCACTTACTATGGGGAATTTCCTTGTTGGAAAAAAGGCTTCTGTACACGTCCATAGCAAAATCCACCATGTTTGTGTCACTGAGGAGGTCCAATTTTCCATGAAGCAATTCCTGCTCATTGTAGATCTAAAAACATGGCAAATAATAGGAAAAAGAACAGAGGAGAGTGTTTTGTACGTCAATTCAAACCATCAGGTTCAAAGTTACAAAGGCTGATATATTGTGTGTATGTGTGTGTTTATTTGATAATTGTTACAAGCCACATTATACTTATTAGATAATGAATTTAGCCCATAACTTCGGGCAATACATACACTACAGAAGCCATGATGCTTCTTTCGAAAGCTGACAATTATTTTGTAACTGTGCACCACATTTGCTGCTTATAGTTGCATCAACTATAGGCAGCAATAGTTAAAACAATATTATATATTATATAATAATATATAATATGCTAGCTATCGTAGTTAAATGGTTTCAGATAACTGGAAAAGTAACTGACTTTGTACATCGACTTTTGGGTTACTGCAGCGGGAGTCTGCTGGCCCCTAAAGATTTATGAAGTGTTTGAAGCTTTTTCAATAATATTTTTCAGCTGTTACGCAAAACTTCCCAGCTGCGTCCTGAATGCCTATCTCAGCTCTGGGCATGATTTTTGGAAGTTATTAACTTTCTCAATCTTCTGCAATTAGCGGGAGAGACCAACAGGGTGTTTCATCCCCCGGCCTATCCACATTGGGCGGCAACATGATTGAACTGAAGAATGGCATTCTGATGGTTACACCGCCCAACAACTCTGTAAAACCAGCTGCTCCGAGTTTCGGAAACACGTACTCCTCCACTGAGCTAAACTGAACTTCACACGCATGGTTTAACCGCTGTAAAGTGAGTCACAATCAAATGAACCACTTCCGACACATTTCTTTCAAACATAAAACTCACTGAAATCTAGATATCACACTATGATTCATAAAATCTCTTGTTATACCCATTTCTTTAGCCGTATACATTGATTTTTTTACGCTAAACGTTGATCTCATTATTTCGACGTTCACAGGCTTTGTTCAAACGGTAACGTGACTTTGCTTTCTTTTACTTTGAATGCGGGGTCATGCATTTCACACTTCCGGTTAAATAACGTCTCTTTACAGACGGGCAAAAAACGTGGCTCCTAGAGTGTGTGGGTTTTAGAACAGTTCAAGGACGGCGCGCTGCTCGTTAAAATAACGAGAAAAATGTACCGAAGTGTTTATGTGTTGATATATTTCGTACCTCTTTGACAGACAGGAACTCCAGGAGAGGAAAAACGAGGTGTCGGTCTAAAAAGTGAGCAATTCTGGTAGTGAGGTCGTACTCCGCCATGTTTGCTCCGGGGAAAGGGAAGTGGAAGTATGACGCAGCTGTTTACAGAGGGACTAACCAATCAGCGACATCCTCAGCATCCTCGCTGACAAATAAATCATGCAGGGGTAATAGAAGTGGATCCAAAGGCCAATCTGTGTTCCAGCACAATTATGTACACACTGTGAAGTTATGTTACTAGTATACTATTTTGAAAAAAGATTGAAATAAAATACAGATACAGAGTTGTTTCACTTTTCTCAGCTAGTGTTCCCTAATGGCAACTACATTATTTCCAAGCCATTTGCATGCTTTGCAAAGTGAAAAACTCATATTATATTACTCGATGGCAAGATGGGTCTTTGATACAGAGAAAATTACATATTTTATGTAAATTTTTACCCTTTTACTAATGATATTGTCGCTTATGTATGGAAATGCGCATTCTCTTTTTTACACTGGTTCACTGGTTTCTCAGAAGGATGCATGACTGTGACTTGTAATAATTTCAGAATTCCAATAATTTCCTTGTGGTGTTTATACAGTGAAACGTTTCATTTATAAAGAGGGCTCCATGCGAACATATTGTTGAATGTGAAAACATAGGCTTTCCTCCAGACACCGCCAATATTTCTGCTGTGTGACTTCTTTATGAGACGAGAACGGTTTGAGGGCAAATATAGTCACATTAACCCCCACTTGCTAGCCTTCTAAATTTTAATGAAAACAACCACATCGTTTCCAATTATTTTCCTTTTCCTAAAGGTTAGAATGTCTTCACTGTGCATCAAAACCATCCCTTGTCCACCTTCATTGCAGCAGTTGCCTCATAAAGGTGCCCATGTGTCTACCATACCCGGTCAACAACAGCCAATATCAGCTACTAAATGGCCCATCTCTAATGCGTTGCACTGCTACCTTGTTTTCCTGACAACCGCACGGCGCTGTCTTGTATCCTCACACAATTCTCCCCTTGTGAGTGCCGGTCTCTCACTCTTCCCCTTGCACTTCTCCCTGCCGCCTGACTGCAGGTAGAAATGAGTCATGAACAGACACCGCTCAGCGTGGCCAGTTTCTGTTTTACTGGGTGCTTCTGACACAGCCAGCTCTCGCTCAGTGGCAGCACGCTTTAAATTAAAATGTTGTCTGCTTCGTCTCACGAATGGTTGCACAGTAAGAAAAAAAAAAAGAGGTATCCGTGAAAATCATTCAGTCCGTTTGGCAAGTATGATGAAGGAATTTGTTACTGTTAGATCATTCATAGATTTAATATGAAGCCGGTTTGGCTGCCACTTAGCTGGCTTTATAATATCACAATAAAATACCTTCTGTGTTACAATATTCTTTACTAGATTTCGCCTATATGAGCTGCCAGCAATGCTTTTTTTTTAATATATTGCTGTATTTGTATTTTTATATATGTCCGCTTGGGTGCTTTTCTTGCATAATTTCTTGAACTGTTTGAACTGATTGTGATGTTTTGTTTAATCCTTTAGTCAGTTTCACTTTTAGGAACAATAGACCTTAGATTTTTTAGAAACCGCACTTACAGTAAATATTTTATTTTTCCTGTCAAAATGTTAGGGACCGCACAAAAATTTGCAAGTGGATGGGAGAACAGGTCGCCAAGGGGGCAGGGGTAATTTTCAATCTTAAATTAATATTTTTATTTCAGCCTACCCTTTAGAATGTAAGGCTGCAATAAGTTCACTTTGGGGTGTGCAGTTAAATAAAATGTGCCAATTAGGTGCACTTAAATAATATACAACAGAAGTAATATAACATCATTATTCTGACATGTGAGAGTGGTTCTCTGTGTGTGCAGGAGAGTTCAAAGAAGACCTTAATCACCTTGAGAATGGGCTCGCTTTTTCACAAAGTGAAACGTGCCTTCTCTCAGCCCTATTAATTTTCATCCAGTTACCGTGAAGGAAAACCTCCATATGTTCTTCCAACCTTAATTTATTGCTAAATGATCAAAACCCAGTAATTGCTCCTTCATTAAACATAAACACGTGCAATATATTGTCCATTTACAGTGTAATGTGAGTTGTGTACTTGTATTTTATGTGCAGGCCGTAATACTTGTCATTACCCAATATTGAATTAGGAAGCAGTGGTAAAAAAAAAAAAAAAAAAAACTTCACTGGGGCAGACAAAGCCAATAAGCATTCTCTGATAGGTTAAATGATGTAGAAATGATGTATTTTAAACAGCAATTTCGAAGGCCAAGTTGGACTGGTTTCTCTTGGTTCAACGCGCCAATTCTCACAAAAAAAAGGTACTTGGGAGGTAGTATTTTGGGAAACATGCAGGGGAATTCTCTTTCCTCTCTTTTGATTTTGTTTCAGTTTTCTTCTCCAAAGCCACAGTAATGTTATTTTGCTAATAACAGATCGATCTCACAAAAATATGTTAAACCAGTTTCTTCCATCCAGACCTGAGAGTCTTTGAATGGTCACAGTATTGGGCATAAAAAAAAATTTAAAAAAAGACTTTCTCCTTTACAGTGATCAGTTAATTGCTTTTTTTTCTCTCTCCTGTTGAACACAACCTCAACCGGTTTTTGAATTTCCTAACAGAAGTCTCAGAATACATAGTTGTGCACATTAAACAGTCCTGGCTAGTGAGCACTGTAAGTTCCAGAGCTATGTTCAACTCATTTCTTTTAAGAGGTCCAGCTTGCTCATCCATCCCCTTAGAGAAAAGGAAAGCCAGACCCATAATTTGCAGTGAGTTGGGGAAAACGGGCCTGGGGCGATTTAGACAAATAATATCATTCACACAGGGACAGATCCAGCCAATTTCTTGCTGGACACCTTATATTAGCATCTTAAGTATCAGCTACATCAGTCATAGGATAAATAAACTGCAGTTAGGACAACCAAAGACAATAGATGAAAATGTGCTGAAAGTGGGGGACTGGCGGCTGGTTAATGCGACCCAAACTGTTCCAGCTGTGCACAGAAATAGTGCAAATTGATGGCTGTCTACTGAATATGAAGCTGGAATCAGCATTGACTAGCTTAGCTTAGCTTAGCTTAGATTATCTTAGTTTAGAGCTAGAAACTGGGGGAAACAACTATAATTGAAAACTACAATTTGACGTTTTTACACTTGAGTTTTGCATGAATTGAAGAATCAAGTTCTAGATTTTGTTAGCTTGGCACAGGGCCAGGCTTGGCTAGCTGTCCCCACCCCCCACCCCCCATCTTTAGGCTAAGCTAAGCTAACCAGCTGGTGGTTGTAGTTTCATATTTACCAAACAGATATTAGAGATGTGTCATCCATTTCATTCTCGTTAACAAATGGAATGAAGATTTTTCCAAAAATGTACAATTTTTCTTTTTATTCATTTAGTTTTTTCAGGTTTAGGCTTTTTAATTGTTCTTGCACCCGATCCTGCTTTGATAGTTGTTTCTCAGATTTAATTCAGATCCACTGTGTGGATATATTTCATGGTGGTCTGCTATCTAACTTAACTATGTCCTGGCAATGTTTCTTCTTCTGCTTCTGCCAAGGTGCTTCACAGTCACCCCAACCAGCGGGGTAACTAATGATTTTCTCCTGTCAGCTCTCAATGGTACACAACCAGGGTAGTGAATAAAGAGGTCTGGGCTAAAAGCCTTATCAAAACTTTAAACAAAGCCCATAAAATGTGGAGTAAATATAAACAGTCATCCACCATTTATGCCTCTGTAAATCAAAGCATGTGTGTTTTTGTAGGATGAAGCAGTTGCAGACAGAGATGGGTCTGACCACACTTAACATCCAGGTTCAGTACTGGGATGTTGTCAGGAACACCAGCACATTTCAGCATGCACACGAGTTATCCATCACTCTACATGTTTGTCTTGCAGAAAATACTTTTCAGCCTTAATGGGATAAACTCAAAGGGCGCTGGAGAGATGGGCCAAATATTCCATGAAAAACCTCAGCTCTTTGGTTCCCTGAAAGCTTTCTTGGTCAACAAATGAATCCAAGAGTGGGAGAGGAGATGACAGTGCCAAAGACACCCACCACTGGCCTCAGTCTAATATCTGTCAAAATATAAATCAATAAGATCTGAAGACAAATGACTCGGTGCTGGATGTTGCAAAGCCAAGCATCCCTGAGATGAATCTGAATTCCAGCATCTCATATGAATTTCAATGATTCTTTTTGTAAACTTTTTAGATATGCATCACCTCGCTCTGTTTGCGTGTCAGGTTATAAATCAGCAGCCCACACTCCTGATTCAGGGCCCAGTGCTGACTTCAGCACTGTCACACTCTATGGCAATGGGATGAAGGTTATCGACCAGGCCTATGGGCTACGAAACAATACAAACCCCCAGTGAGCACCCTGTAGCACCAGGCAGAACATCTGTGCAATTGCACAAGTCACCTTGACTTATACTTATGACACATCAGCAATATCACAGAGGATACACAATGGAGTTGATCAGTTTTTGACCCCTCTAATCCTTCCTCAACGAGCTCTGCTTCCATGTTTGCCCCTTTTGTTATGCACAACTTCACTTTTCCTCTGTAATTTTCCTTAAAAACATGACATTAGAGAGAACACGGCACTATCTCCAAATTTGCGGCCATGATTATTCTTACCAGAGGAGAAAAAGTGAAATCTGATAACTCCAGATTATGCTGTAAAGTTACAAGCATGTGCTACACTGGGGCTATGTGAACACTTCTTTTTTTTCCCTCTGGATTTGAAATTCTGTAATAACTGCTGTCGTGTGTATTTGTTGAACTAAGTTGGGGTCTTAAAGCGATGGAAAGAAAGTAAGACCGGTGAACAATAACTGTGCCTATCATGAATTGCAAACATCAACTGATTCCCCCCCCCCCGGGAAGTTGTAGAAGTGCTTTATATTTCAAGCTGAGCCAATTCCCAAAAAAAAAAAAAAAAAAAAAAAAGGCTCCTGGAATGGATGAGCTCCACCAGCTGCCGAGACTTAGAGTGAAGATGATGTGATTCTTGGATTCGGCTGAGAAGACATTTTCAATATTTGGCTCAGAGGTGTCAAAATTGTCATGTCACTGCCAAATCCTCTCTTGGAGATCAAACATTCTCTTTAATAAGACTGCCTGAGGGTTATGTAAGCTTAAACTCAAATATAAAGTCTTCCAATATGACTTCTTTTATTATTATTACACATTTCAGGAGGAGCAGAGCTACATACTCATTTGGAAATGAATATATGGAACTGTCAAGGGTTTGTAAAGATCACCTGCAGTCTGGCTTGAAGTCTGTTGGAGGTAAGCTCATGCACTGTAACGTGAAATCCTTGTTCAGATTTAGCGAGGAAGGATGATTGGATGTTAAACCAATCCAGCAATACATAATATATTACATGTGGTAATACTCCAATCCACAATAAGCAATCAGGCTACTACACGAAGTGTCAGGGGAGCAATACATCTTGAGCTCCGTGCTTCGCGAGCACCGTCAATTACCAGTGTGGTGCTGCTCTGACATGAAATCGAATATTGTTTTTGGCATTGAAGGCAAGAGGGAGAGGAGAAAGACAGTGAGGAAGCCTAATTGTGATGTGCCATAATTTCCTGCTCAGAGCCTCTCATTCATAAGGGTGAGGTCAAAGGTACAGTAGAGGGAGTCCATCAGAGGCAAAGCGTGCTGAAGTCATCTGTACAGAGTTATTCGGTGTGAGGTGAAGTCAACTTGGTCAGACAGGAGACCTAATCAGATTTCAAAGTAAATACGGTGCCGCCGGCTCCAGAAGACAGAGTCCAAACATTGCTGCTAATTGCATCTGTCTTCATTTTCCGCATCTCACTGTACAACACCAGCGAAAGAGAAACCTAGATGGAACAGGAACTATTTCAAAACCGCAGAGAGCACCTCAACGTTACCTCAATTTTTAGGCCGTAACTGTTCATTTTAGAGATTGCCAACTCTGATTGCTTCTGTCAGAAATCAAAATATAATGCCTGTTAAGTGTTTCTACTGGAATATTTCTTTTTCTGTTTCTTCTTCATACATGGAGACTGAAGAGGAAAATATATATATGCTTGTCCCGTTTGCCATATGCGGGACAGAGCATGGAAACCTGCGTAAGCACAGTCAAGTAGCACAATTTGGGTTTTCAGATGGCCGCAACTGATCTCCCATACTGTGACATTTCTGTACGAGAGAGCTGCTCCAAGTTAAACAGGCGCCTTATGTCAGGAGGCTTTTTTCACCACTACCACATCCAGCTGCATCTCAAAGTATGGACACTTTGTTCACAGAATGCTTTTACCATCACGTCCTGAAATCCCAAGAGTTACACCCGCTGCATAGTGTTTATTGCAGGTCACCATTAGGGCCCTGGCCCTCAGTGACACCTTGGCATGTGGGGGAAGGCTTCTACCCCAGAGGAGCGTGTGTGACTGTTTTAATGTGGTTGTTTCGGTATTTTGTGTTCCAGCAAAAACCCAACCACATATCAACTGACTGCCATGTGCAGACTTGAAAATTACAAGTGCACAAATAGCCAGAGCTGAGCATAACTTAAACTGTTATTATTTGTGTCTTTGACAGGCATGATGACATTTCATTGTTGCCCTATACGGGTGATGCCAGTCTGTTTTTATCCTATCAGTGTCCTACAGGAAAGAAGGAGAAGAAGAAAAAAAGAACTACTAATCTTGTTGCCCTTTCACTGTTAGAACATCGGCAAAGTATGCATAGCAGTAGGTTATGGTCAGTGAGCACCACTGGATATGACATCAAATCTCTGAAATGTCTCTGTAAGCAAGTTTGTGCTGAGTCCACATCAACAAGTGTGTAATGTGGTAAGAGAGGAGTGTGCGAGCAAGCATCCACAGCGAGGGGATGAGATTCACAGAGGCTCCTGAGGGAAATCAGAATAAAATGGTAAATTTTCTTGGAAAGCACATTTCATATTTTCAGAGAAAACTGAGATGCTAGACTCAGCCGACTGTCCTCCCCAATACTTAAAGAGGGAAATATGTAAAAACGGCAATGGAGCATGAGAACGACATCATCTGGGCTGTAAATTCCTTCTGTACCTGCTAGTTATTTTGGGGATGTGTTGCTGACTAGTGGTGGATGGATCGATCCAAATATTGATATTATTGATACCAACATTGGTATTGATATTGATCAATACTAGTGTAATAAGATCGATACTTTAGCTTCAGTTTCTCTCCTGTATGCAGTGCCGCAGTTTCATCAAAGATGCCAGCTGTTTAAGTGCCGCTCCTGTCACGGCACAGAGCAGGCACACTTTGCTCCTCCCCTCCCTGCAGTGTTTTTACATTATACTGTCACGTGATATGTAACACATTTTACTTGGGGCAAAAAAGGAATTTGTCAGCACTCCTGGCCCGCGAGCCCTGCCCCTTACATCCAGCCCGCGATTTGATGTAAAGAATATTAGACAATTTGGCCCTTTAAGTTACTTTTCTCCCCTCCAATTAAGAGGAGTTAACGAAATTTCAAAAAAAGCTACTTAAAGGGCCAAATTGTCTTATATTTTTTACATTAAATCAAAGGCCGGAAGTAGGGGGCGGGGCCGGAAGTGTAAATGTTTTATAATGTTGTGGAGTGATAATTTTGTACAGCTTGTTTATTTAAGGAAAAAACCCCAGAAAATTATTATTATTACTATTATTGAATGAAGGGATATTTTTTAATTACATTTTTGTATTATACTTTCTAAACACACTGCCTGAAAAAAAGTTTTAATTTGTTGTTGAATGATCATTTTGTACACTTCATTTTAAAAAAAATCCAACATTACAATGTATGGGGAAAATTGTTTTGTTGCTGTTCTATTGTTTCAGAACAAAAACTTTTATTTTGATAAAGTATTTTCTATTTACCTATAATTCTATTCTGGCTTTTAACTAATTAATGATCCAAAGTAAAGAAAAAAATCACAAAACACTTATACTTCATGAAAATTCTTCATAATTATTAAAAAGTATCGGTATCGGCGATACTGGCCCTGTATTTACTTGGTATCGATCGATACCAAATCTTACAGTATTGCACACCACTATTGCGGACTACTGAACACCGCAGTGGGTATGCAAAGGGACCTATTTCAAGTGTGGGTGAAAACATTAGGGATTTTTAATTGTATGAATAAATACGTAAGATATTTGGGTGAATTATCTCACATCTCATACAGTTTTATTGCAACATAACTACTACTACTACTAATAATAATAATAATAAAATAATAATAAATAATAATAAAAATAATAATGCATGTTCTCAGCAGGCATGTCCATGACGTAAGCACGTACGTTATTGCAAACGAAAAGATGGCGTCGGTAGCAGAATTGTACGATGTGGGATGGGAAGGTAAGATTAAAAATAAAATAGATACTCCACGAGTGTCACCCAGACACGTCTTCTTACTATTTGAAACGTTTGGCGTTGTCTTGTTAGAGAGCCTGACGTGGAGTCGTCGCTGTTACAGACTGAATATACGAGCTCACCAGTTACCCTTTAAAGTGCTTAGCTAAACGTAGTTAGCACAGTGCGCTACCCTGTCAGTTTTATGTATGCAGTAGCTAATAACAGCTTATTTGCTCTTAGTTTCAGTGTAGTTAATGATGGTGTGAAAGGACAGGGAGTGTACAGCAGGGAACGACGTTTGTCTCTTTGAAGAAAGACAATGTTAGCATGCTTCTCTTAGCATTTTATTTCGGCTACCAGTGCTTCGGCTAACGACAGACATTGCAACCGCTACATCTGAGGCTATGCAGGTGTCGGGTCCTGTAAAAGACATGGGACACAGCGACGATAATGTGGTACCATAATAATGTTTGCGCTGCCCTTTGTTCTTCTGCACTCGTGTGCTCTAATAACGTTTCTCGGTAGCTCAAACACGATCATGTCACGGTTGTCAAATCTGTTGAGCTAAATACAGTCATAGTCTTTGACGTTTGGATGGGTATTTAATGGCCTTAAGTCTTATCAGCCACAATAGTTCAAATGCCGGAAAACATTAGAGTGCATATTTATGTAATAAAGTTTGAATTAAAAAAGCTGTACGCCGCTCGCATTCGTAAGCCGTGTGTTAGAGAGACCCAGAAGTGAAGGTCTTGACGGAGTGAATTGTGTTACAAACCGTTAATTATCTCAGGTTACAGTTGTTCTTACGAGTCAGTGACTTTGTCCACAGAGATGAGAGACAAGCTGCGGAAATGGAGAGAAGATAACTGCAGAAACAGTGAACAGATAGTGGATGTTGGTGAAGAGCTCATCAGTGAACATGCGTCTAAACTGGGAGATGACAGTAAGTGTTTCAAGACTGAATAAATCTTTTAATTGTCCTGTCATTTCAGACACAGTTTTTTAGCATGCACACACACTGAGGGTTTGGCATTGGATTATGAGGTGCATGGTTAGGTGGGCTGTTACAGCTGAGAATAAAGATTATACAGCGGTCTTCATATTATTTTGTAACATTAACATTAAGTGCCTTGAGGTGACTGTTGTGATTTGGCGCTATATAAATAAAACTGAATTGAAACAAAACAGGTGACTAAACATAAAAGTAGATAAATTTGAGTCTTTTTATGATAAATTCACTATAACAAGAAAAACACTTATAGTAAAACAGTGAGTTGTTTATCCCCTTTCACTCATGGCAATCTTTAAATCACAGTATTTAGGCAATAGTTGATGAATTATCTGCTTTTTAGTGACTAAAACAACTTGACAAAAAGACAGTGCTCAGAACACAAATTCAGACAGGTGATTTAAGTGCAAAAGTTAAAATGCTAAATATGGGAAAAGGTGAATGGAACCAAGTTCACATTTTAATATCTTTGGTTTGATGAGTACACCTTTTTACAAAAGTTAAATTGATAGGAGGTCAGGGGAAACATTAAAACATGATTATTTTCCAGAAATACAGCATGCAGGAATACAGCTCTGCACACTTTAATAGTATGAAAAGTGGAATAATGAGTGTATTCAGTTACCTTACACAGTGTACACCATACTATTATTTCTGCAGATTTAATTTATTGTTTTAGCTGTCCTGCTGCACTGCTTCATAAAACTCTCCCTTTTCCTCCAATCATAATGATTCACAGAGCCCTTAAAAGAGGCGGACGAACACTTAACATGCCATGCTTTTATTGAAACCAACTCCTAAATTGGCTGTGAAATGAGATGGCAATTATCAAAACACGAGTTGGAATCATTAAAGTCAAGAAAAACTCAGGACATTTGTTTGTTTTGGCATAAAAAGTTTTGGGTGGAGGCTGGGTTTATTTCATTTGGCGGAACATGTCCAGTTTACTTATCAAAGCTGCTGTCTTAACATATTGCATTGATTTCCATTAGCTGACTTGTGCAGCCACTCTATTATGTATTATAGTATGTTGTAATGCTACAGTTGACTGAAAGAAAAATTGTCAATAAACATTTCATATTTTTATAGCTCACCACAGATTTAATCATGTTAAAGGATCAGTGCATGTTATGTTGGTGAGGCTCAGCGTGACTTGCTTCACAAGGAAATAAATACACCATGGAGGAAAATGCAGACAGTGTTGTCATATAACCACCTATACCGCCTTGTCTGAAATGTAAACATTCCTAATAATTTTATTGCTGTTGAAAAGGGTTAGGATGTTTGGAATGTTTATATAACGATACCACTAATGCTTAAAACGTCACCCACTTATCAAATTAATTTTTATATTGTATTTCTGTAGAAACTGATATGTACATTTGTTTTTATTATTTGTAGTGAAAACAGTCACATTATGTTGTTAACCTAACCACGTTAAGCAGATCAAACTTGTTTTGGCACAAGAACTACAGTCACTGTTATAACAGCCACACAAGCCTGAGCAAAACATCTCAGCATGGCATCTACAGAATTGTTAGCGCAACTACTTCAGTTTCACAATGCGTCAGCACTGTTTTTAACAATCTTAGTAACATTTGTCTTTTTTTCTTAACTCAAACTATAGCTCCACTCTTATTAAACTGCTCAAATTGTGACTGTTCTCCTCTTTTCTCTGGTACCTTATGCAATAATTCTTTCCATTGTTTTTTCACACTAACAAAAAGTAGAATGCGCTTGGAAGCCTTCTTATAATGAGGAGAGCAAATTATGAGGTGGAGGATAACTTTTAAACTGTCTAACTTATGGCCCACGGGCCAAATCAGGCCCATTGTAGTGTGCCATGCTGATGGTTTTTTAATTCACACAAAACTATATTAGGATGGTCCACATATCGTTGGTGTAGGATAAATGCTTTCAAAGTAATCAAAGCTTCTGCAACTAAAATGCAATTGCAACGATTATGAGAACTATTGAAAATATATTAAAAATATATCTGTGACACACCGTAATTCAGTTCATTGTGACAGATATATTTTTGTGCAAGTCAGAGTTATTTTAAGGTTATTCCATCTAAAATCAATGAAATCTGAGAAAATTTCCCACTTAACCACAGTAGAATCTTTTTGGGGTTTTTTTGTGGCTCATGAGGTAACATGAATCATCTACTACTCAGAAGGTCTGTAGTTCAGGCCTGGTCCATTCCACAAGTCACAGTGCCGTCAGTCAACATACTAAACCCCAAACTGCCCCTGAGCCACCCATCGGAGTGTGATTTATTTATATGTTTATTTTCCTGTGCAATAGTGATAGCTTTAAAGCATACAGTACAGTATGAATGTGTATGTAGCTTTTAGTAAAAAGTGCTTTTTTGTGCTCAGAGTAGAAAAGTAAAAATGTGACCTTTAAGAGGCTGTAACCTGATCTGACCAGCCATGATTTTTGAAAATGTACGTAAATGCACTTTTTAAAAATTTTGCTCTTGTGAATTATCAGGAAAAAAAATGATAAAAGATCCCGTGTACTAACACGTGTTTACTTGTTTCTGTTACGGTGTCATAGACATTAAATTGGTGCAGTTCTTCTGTTGAAATTATGATGAAGCTCATGATGCTGGAACAATTTTAAACAATAAAAACTAAACTGTAACAAACAACCCTACTCTGAAAATGAACTCAATTAAAATCCCAAACATTAAAAGGAAATGAAAACAAATCTATAACAACTCTGTATCCAGTTAAAGTAAAAGTCTCCTAATATGAATATGCATGTTTTTGGGGAAAGATGAAAGTGGCCCTTTTTGGTCTAATTTCAGTCTGAAGGAGAATATAACAACTTTTTTGTTCATTAAATATAACATGACTACCAAAATTGAATACATTTTATGACCATTTTACTGCTGGCAAATCAATAGTTTGCCTGTAAAACTTTTCCCAAAGGTGTTTATGGATGTTATTAATATGGCAGTGATGTTTAAAATGAATTTATATATATTTTTAAGTAATACTAACTTTGGTGTATGTCATGAATAAAATAGTAAATGTTCGATGATGTGTTAAATGAAACAGAACAGTTCTGTTAATAATAACAAGCTGTTGATTCTGATCGTGGAAGGGAAAAAAGAAGAGAAAAACATCACATGCAGCTGTCAGGGACAGACTCTAAGTCTGTATGTCAAGTGTATAGTTCAATATATCATGTTTTTGATGGTGCACCAGACAGTGGAAAGGAAAGGGCGTTAACACTGTCTTCTTTGTGTCTCTTCTGCCCAGTATGGATTATTTATGAGCAGGTGATGATTGCAGCCCTGGACTGCAGTCGGGATGACTTGGCTCTGGTAAGTTTTCGCCACACTTCCTCACACACCCAAAAGCTTCAAAAGCAATCATTCACTCTCTCACAGTAACTACTACTTTGTGACACCTGCACTGCCAAATGTGAAAATCTGATTTTTATTTGGCCAACTGGTCTTGTGCTGTCTGTACTTTGGAAAACTGGAGTTATTGGGTGTAGTAAATGCATGGAGATGGATGCTTCAAGTGTTCACTGAACTTGGCCATCTTTAGCAGAGTTTGCCCCCCCCTTTAGGATTTATTTGTCATCATAAAGGTTCATATAATGTTTCAGAGTTTAGGTTTAGAAATATTAAAATGGCCAAATCTGCGTGGGAGAGTACAAAAAACCCCCAAAACAAAACAAAATGCAGTTTGTGACAACTCCCTTGGCTAAATGAGTGACTCACCGAGTACAGAGAAGGCTGAACTCAGTCATTAGAATTAGTTGTCTGTTGGCTATCCTTTCAGCACTTCTGCCAGACTTTAAAAAAGCAGAAGAACCAGACTTAAGCTGATGAATAGCAGAAACGATCCAGGTCACAATGCAGAATTTTCCATCTCATTCAGGATAATGCTGAATGTTATTGTAACCATTCCGCTTCTCTTTCACTATTATGTGATCAAACAAATTCAAACTGTGTGTAGAAGAGGAAGAAAAAATGGAAGTGGGAGAATCCGCACTAATTTATTTATTTGGGGTTTTGTTTTAATAGTAGCGTGGCTGCCCATATGTATAACAACAGATTATCTAAGATGGTGAAGTTTGCCGTTTGGCAGAATGTTGTCATATCATTGCTTGTGTAGTTAAGTCTGACTTTCTCAAGACAGACCATTTGTATCAGAGGAGCTTTGGTGTTTGCGTGAGAGCGAGAGTCAGTGTAACATAAAGTTTAAATACTGCCATCTATAATTGGTCTCCCTTCTGCCCACATCCTTGCAGACCTGTCTACAGGAACTGAGGAAGCAGTTTCCAGATAGCCACAGAGTGAAGCGATTAACGGGCATGAGGCTAGAAGCTTTGGAAAGGTAAGCATTGGGTACCAAAGCCTCCAGAGAGAGGGCAGGCAAAAAGGAACAAAAAAGAAAAGCACAATCTTACTGGTATGTGTGGTACTCTGGGAGGTTTGGGGACAAGAAAATGTTAGCAGATCCTAAGTGGTACAATGGTCTGGGTATATGTAAGAACAGTGTGTGGGGTATTGTGTGTTTTTATTGGATCAACCAGCATTCCTTTTGGAGAAAAAGGGGAATGGAGAGAGGAAAGGTTGAGTGCTGGGTAGTCCTGTGGCCCTTTAGCTTGAGGTAGGGATTCCCGGGAAGGAAGTGGTTGGATCCCACTGTTATTCTGGGGGTCTCTCAGCCCTCTCTGGTTTCTATTCTGCTGTTGTTTCCTTATTTTGTTACTCCTCATTTGTCTCTGTTTTCTTCTCTTTCCCTTCTCTGTTTTGATCTCAGTGCTTCAAGAATGTCTTGGCCATGTAAATATTGAAATGTCACCACAGTCAGAATGAGGAGCCTGAGAAAGAAAGATAAACAAGGAGGGGGGGGGGAGTATTTTAGTCTGTACCGAGCTGAAGTAAGAGTAATTCAATCTGTTTACTACCTCGCTCACATTCCTCACCCAGATTACCATTGCTGGTTTATCGGTTATGTCAGAGTTTATGTGATAATTGAGAGTGATTGCTTCGGCACCGTCAGATTAAATAAACGGCACACTGGGATCTAATTGGCAGCAGACAGAGCTACACTTGAATGACACAGCTTCAAACGGTGAAGGCCTTCCCCTCCACACATACATATGTGTGCACACATACACACACATGCTTGGTTCCTAAATAAATAAAGCAAATCAAAGTGGCTTGTGAATGGTTGCCTGGTGCCATCTGAAATCTCCCAGAGTGTGGCTGAGTAATAAAGTGAATGTGAGGGAAGCATCAGTGCTGGAAGTGGGGCTGCTCATTGCTAATGGGAACCAGAGTTGCTTCTGTCTGTTGCAGGAGGAACCGTTTGTGATCAAGGAACCGTACTGTTGTTTGCTGAAACATCAGCACTGCACATTACTCCTTAGAAAAAATGTTGAACTGTCCCATGGCGCCTGGTTTCACATCACAAGTGAAGCACACATGTCCGATTTCCATCTTCGTTTACCATATGATCTGATATTTATAGCTCATATATTTGTTCTTCAAACATAATCATGTGGGCTCTGTTCAACAGTTTGAGGTACACTTTTTGGGATGTAGCTGCCGATCAGGTTCATATGTATGTTTTGCGTTATTATTTAAGGGCCAAGAGACAGAAAACTGAATCAGTTACTGTGTTGCATATCTGGAAAGATGTAAACGCAGCATGTTAATTATGCTGCATCAAACTATGATGAATCAAACTCTACACATCAATCTGTTTTGATGTCATGACTTATTGTGAAATGATATAAGCCTCCCACAATCTCTTCTTTCTATAGATCACTGCTGATTTCTGTACAGCCTCACTGTAATCATAGAATCCTGCTACAGTGTGTGCAGAAACTTGACTATTTTGAACTCTTTTTGATTTCCATACCATCTAACTTTACTTGACTGGGAATTGGTTTCAATTTTTCTTTCACCTCCTTTCCCATGCTCAAGGTACGACGAGGCCAACAAGCACTATGATGCCATTCTCCAAGATGACCCCACCAATACGGTAAGGAAAGAAAAGAGAGAAAAGTCCCTCTTCTTAGCGCTCTACTTTGCTTTACTTTGTGGTTTCAGCTTTTTGGAGGGCTTTAAATCTGTCGAGGCACTTCAGTGTTAGCGAGGGAGTAGCTAAGTTAAACTCCAGTTGGCCTCTGGCCTCAACCACACTGCTGATCAGCCTATCACCCACACAACTGAAAAGTGTTTAAGGGAGGGGGGCTGGGTGGCTGGGGGTGATTCATAGTCTTAGTCAGTGGCAGACATGTTTGGTGGAAGTAAAGCGTAAATATAGCTCTGGTCTTTGAAGATGGTGATTTACTGGGCCTTTCAGACCCCCACCACAGCCAAACAGGGATAAGCTCTTGTCCCTTCACCTTTGCTATCTGCTGGCTTCAGGTGCAAAGTGCTGCTGGACACGAAGCTGGTAATACAGACAAGTCTGAAATAATTCTCTGAAGCCCACTCCTTAACATCTTTTTTTTTTCTTTTCTATTTACTATCCATCACTGTGAAATGACTTGCAGAAACTTGTCTCGCCAGTGCTCTGCCAAACCCAAATACCATCCTTAAACACAACGGTACCTGTTGTCAATTGTGTCCATAAGGATATGTTGCCATGAAACAAAATAAATATTCTAAAGGGTTTTCAGAAGAAAGCAGCTTGTTTATTTTGGCTGTAGTCCTCCCCCGTACCCCCCAAAGATGTTCAGCAAGTCCTGTGCCATGCTGACATATGGATTGCTTAAAATGTATTAGATATCTTCTCTCAGCAGGCAGTGTGCTGGAGACACATCATAGATATTTTGGATTCCATATGAAGAGTTTTCACAACTTCAGCTTTGTGATTTAAACAAATAGAAGTATGCTTGTTCTCCCTGTGGCATGGAGAAACGGCCTCCTTATCTTTATCCTGCCACAGCTGCTGCCTCCCACCGCTCTCTCTCTCTGCACATTCACTTTATTTGTTGTTGTTTTACACTGAGATTGGAAAATTATACATTTGTATACAAAGTATACATTTGCCTTATGCTGGGTTCAGACTACATGATATTCACAACATCCCAACAGAAAGACTAACTTTAGCATTAAAACTTTCTTTAAATCTTGCGTAACAGTTCTGTCACTACTGTGTGGCACACCAAGGTAAACATGGTGCAATCTGAAAGCTGCAGAAAACTTTTTTACACCACTCAGCTGTGTAGAGCTGTAAACATGACAAAACAAAAGAGAAATTGTACTTCTGTTGCAATTGTCTGATTGCATTCTTTTCCTGGATATTGCTAGCTAGCACCTCCTTAGTGCCAGATGACATCACGCATGTAATAAAAGCCAGCTAGCATGAATAATTAGGGAGCAATGTGTTCTGTCATTGTCATCGCCTAATATGACCATCATAGTAGCCACTAGTATAGTAGTAGTTCTTTTTTTGTTTGTTTGTTTTTTACATTTTTAGCTTCTGTGCCTTCCTTTGATTGTGCGACTATGAGGAGTAGGTGGGAAAATAGAAGAAAGCGTGGGGAAGACATGCAGCAAATGGTCACGGGTCAGACTTGAACCCCAGCTGCTGGCACACAGTACAGTAGTAACAAATAAAAATTTAGCATCAAATAGACCTAAAATTTTTTAGCTTTCATCAAGGCTTGAAATAACTAGAACTTTAAATGAGCAAATTTTCTCTGTTAATTTGATCTTCTGTTGGTTGATAGAGATTGAAAAAGAAAAAAAAACAGCTGCTTTTATAGGTAGTAATAATTGTTTTTAATAACCTGAAAACTGCCCTGAAAACAAGATGATCACCAGGAGTTGTATGAGGTTGATTGCTGGATTGGTAATGGTTGTTTCATAGAAGGTAGAAAAGATGTAGCGAAGTGCTTAAGAACCTGCATTCTATTTGAAGGCTATCAGACGGCGACAGCTGTGGTTACAAAAAACATCCAGTCCTGTAGAAGTCGTTGGGAAAACAGCTTTCTGATATGACCTCTGTAAACACTTTCCTACTGAGTAAATATTGGTCATACTGTGTTTCAAAATAGAGGATTATTTGTGGTATGAAACTGCATGCTTATTGTCTAACGAGTTGTCAATCACAAGTCATTAGCTGCCCCCCATCCCCCCCCCCCAAAAGAAAAAATCACATCTGGTCTTTTGGCAGAAACACTCAAATCAAGGCTCTAGACTTGGACTTCACAAGCCATGGATGACATGGTAGCTACGTCCATCTTTATGCTGACTATGGGTTCTCCTGAAAACAAATTAACAGATACACAGCAGTTGTTTTATTGAGCAGTAAGAACAATAAATGGTTTAATAAATGGAGATTAATTAGTGTCTAAGCTTAATGAATACAGTTATTCAACAAACCCAGAACCAGCTCTGCTGCGGACCCCGCAGTTGCAATCGTGAACTTAATTTTTTTAGTCATGCAGCCCATGAATGTATGGTAACGCAAAAATAGCACTGACTTTCAAAAAGATTTTTGTCATAGCCTCTGTAGGCTTTTTTATAACAACAACAACAACAACAAAAACCCTCAGGTTATTGCAGTGAATATTCTGGCAGGATTTTGTTGTACTCCTGCTTTCCAAGACAAGATTAAAGTTAAAAACACAATTATGTCATTATCTTCTAACACTGTCATTGTCATATATACACAGTATAGCCAACTCATGTATTGTTATTGGAGTAATATGTAGTGAATTACTTTACATTTATCCACTGTTTTGATAATGGGTGTTGTAATTTCAGTGAATCCCAGGGCACCTCCCTGACATGGCACAGATCTAATGTAGATTGCAGGGACATACTCGGAAAGGGAATGGTCTGTTTCCTGGTCTCTGCATGCTGGATACTGCCACCCTCGCAAGCGTACGCTGTCAGTCAAACCCGGGTCTGGGAATGGAACAAACCAGACAAATATGCCCTCTGTTTCTGAGACGTTAACCTTAAACCTTTTTCCCACAATCCTTGTCCTCAATGGGTGTAGTGGCACAGGGTGGAGCAACGACATGATGACATCACTTTGGTCACCTGTCTTATTGTGAGAGCTGCCTCCTCCCTACATGTTCCCCAGCATGCTCTTACGAATCGGGCAGGGGATGGGCCTGAGAAATGGCGGAAAATTGGCGACCGCAAGGAAGACTTGCGAGGCATCCCAGCATGCGAAGCACAGATTGGAAACTGAGCTGTTGTAATTACAGGCTGTGGAATAGATGTGGTACCCATTAACCAAAATTGTTGAATCAACAAAAATTGCTCAAGGTTTTTTTTTGCCATGGCGCTGTCCAAAAAATGTTTCAAACTCTTAGCCCTTCCATTGCTTGCCATGTTCCAATACCTACAGCAATGAGTTGGCAAAATTCTTGTCTGCGTGCATAAATGCAATTTTTCCACCTTTTTATTTCTTCTTGAGAGTATTTTAGATTATGTGGTGCACACACCATTTGCAAAGAAGGATGTACTAGTTTAGGATTTGTTTAAAAATGACTCGGTGATTACGTTAATATTAAATTCCTACGCTCTCATTTCACCCTAATTGTTCGATATAAAAAGCTAGTATTTCTTAAATAAGCCACTGAGGTCACATAGACTGCTTCTGAGGTTGACCCACAATCATATGCAATTAGGGATTCATTGCAAGACAAGAGTTTATTTGTGCGGGAAAAGCGATGTGAAGTTTAAAGCCTCACTTCAGTGTTTATTGACCACATAAATGTGAAGCATATTCTCCAAACTGTTGAAAGCGTTTGACTTTCAGACTTAAAAAATACATTACATCGTAAACGTGCCTTTCGTAGCACCAAAATTCCAAAAAATTTTTTTTAATTCCAATTCCATATATGTTCAGTGTGCTAGATGTGTCACCTGTCTTGTGTGTTCATATTTCTCATCATAGGGAACGAATGCTGTAGGTTAAATCATGGTGCCATGATTGATGTAAATATACCAGTCCTTCCTCTTTGTGTCCCCTCAAAGCATTAATTAAAAAAAGAGTCTTAACAACAGAGGGGTCTGACCCTCTGCCAGCTTTTTTTCTGGATTATTAGAGAAAAAAAGAAGAGGGCAGAGTGTGTTGGAGTTATTTCTTGTTTAATAAAGTGCTGGTTGACTCTTCAGGGCTACCAAGTTCCATATGTTTCTTTGAGCCCCAAATTGTTCTTTATGTGAGAAGGGGGGAGCTGGGGAAGAAGAGAAGTGGGTGTGCCGATGATGGGAATGCACAAGTGCCAAAATGCACTTTGTGATGCACAGTGTGGCTGTGCAGATTCAAAGCTTAACACTCCAACTCCCTCTTACCTCTTCTCAGATTTTATTCGGAAATCTCTGACCGGACGCTTCTATTCTTCTTGCAAAATGTGTCAGCAGGTCTTTCTCCCAGCTTGATGGATAAGTGGATTTCTTACGATGGCAGTGTCAGAGGAGACCCAGATTTACAGCACCCTAGACGTGACTCATACACAGCCCTCAATGGCTTTGGTTATGAGAGGAAGCCCCACTCAATCAAGTGCCAGTCCATAAATAAAATAAGCTGTGGCAGGGCAGTGCACTCCTAATGGAGCAGCAGCCTCCTGTTAAGGTTTTCACTTACTATCAAAAGCAGAAGAAGGAGGCTGTCTAGGGGGAGTCTAACATTTGGAAAAGTCGGGGCAATACTTTCTAATTCAGATTGATGAGACTCTAATCCACCTTAAGGTCAGTTCAACATCAAAATGAAGCAGAAAGCAATTTTCAGCTGATGTAAGTCAGGCTGGTGCAGTGCTAGATGCGTGCTGTGCCGGCAGGAAGACAGGCGTTGGGGTTTGGAGGAGTGTGCCATTTTCCCCACTTGGTTAGGGGATGACTCACCACTTTATCTCAGCCACTGAGCTCATTCCAACTTCCAAACATTGACTCATAATGTGTGTCCATATCCCGTTGGACATGGTTGCTAACTATCTCCAATTATGATTTAAGTCCCACAGCAATAATATGAATAAACTTAACTAAGTTAACTTGAAAGAGTCTTGTCTTTTTGTCTCTGTGGCTGTTATAGTGCACCAGAGTGCTGTTTCTTCTTATAGAATATTATTCAATGCTTATAGCGGACCTTTAAAAAGGCTTGTGGTACACTGAAAATTGAAACACTTAGACTCACAACTCTTACACTCCCTCATGCTCTTTACCCTCTCAAACACTTGAGAAGCTGATTTCCTAATCCTGTTTACTCTCTGCTCTATAGGCAGCAAGGAAGCGCAACATCTCCATACTGAAGGCCCAGGGGAAGAGCACTGAAGCCATCCGGGAGCTCAATGAGTATTTGGAGCAGTGAGTGTTTGTTACAAGAGGATGATCAGACACCCCTTCTTCATCTCCCTTGGCTTTTATTTTAATTAAAAACAAGCCTGCTTTCAGTAGCGCTGGCATGATTTGAGCATAAACGCCAAAAAGCTGTGTGTAATTTGCAAGTAGGGTTGCAACGGTATGAGATTTTCACGGTATGATAATCGTCTCAGAAAATATTGAGGTATCACGGTTATCACGGTATCACCGTATTTCACACATATTGTTATAAGTTATTCTGACCCTTAAAGAAATAACAAAAGTTTTTGGTTTAACAAGTCATTTTATTGTACTTGGAACCATTCTTAATGACAGTTTTGTTTAAAATGTCTCCTTAAAAAAAAAAAAAAGCTATACACCTCTTGATAGATAAATATATAGATAAATATATATATATATATATATATATATATATATATATATATATATATACACACACACACACACACACACACACTTACTTTATATGTACTCTTAGAATTAAACATCCTGCATTTAAGATGTTCAGTAAAGTTATGTATCACCATAAAAACATATTGAATATCTGAGAAACTGAGCCTGGGTCAGTGTCTGATCAACTACTGTTGACTGCTTTCTAACAGTGTTGTACTGCTAAGTTAGTGGGAAATAACCAGATGCTGCAGACAGAGGGATTATTTCTGACATGATCCTCATTAATACAGATTTCACTCTTAAGGCTTTCATGCCGAGCCTGATTTTAAGGGATGAAAAACAGACACGCCAAAGTTTTAAAATGAACGCACGGAAATTTGCCGTCTTTCATTAAGTCCGGAAAGGCCGTGATGCTGCATCCAGCACAGCACGCGCTTCACAGCCTTGGGCACCGGCGTGTCTATAGTTCGGATGACTCAGCACTTTTGCTGGTGGTTAGCGTGTGACCCAGCATGAGGAAATTAAGTATTCCCTCGAGCGGCCACTTTTCTTCCAAAACTGTTTGCAAACGGGAGCGGCGCCACTGACCAAGGGGCAGCCGAGACGAAGCGGAGCTGCGCAAGCGTGTGCGAGGTTCTCAGCTGGCTTGCCTTTTCCCCTTATTACCAGTAATAAGCAAACACCCACGGTACGATAACCATCCATTTTAATACCATGGTATACCATGAAACCGGTTACCGCTGCAACCCTAGTTGCAAGACTGTCATTGTTATTATAATACACAGTGGTTGCCTAATGCTAATATTTTTTTCTTTACTATGTTAGAATTGCATTAATTGCTTCACTCCTATAGAGGAAGGGAATTAAATGTCAGTTTTTGCTTGCAGGTTTGTTGGGGACCAAGAAGCATGGCATGAGCTGTCAGAGCTCTACATCAACGAACATGAGTAAATACTTTTTTTAATATTTTAAGCAAAAGCACTTTAATACTTGCTAATGCTCTCTCTTACTAATGCTACTATTACTAATAAAAATAAGGATGAGTTTAACCACAAAGGTTATTCAATGCAGTGAAACAAAATTGGGCAAGCATGAGATTCAAAGTTGCATTAAAATTATATTCAGCAAACTTGAAACATTTTGAGAAAAGGATATCACTTTTTTGTACTCACACATTCAGGATTACAGTCAGATGTGAAAGCAGGCTGGGATTCACCTTTGCAGTGATAAGTGTGTTTAAAGGAGAGCGTGATTCAAGCAAAACATTTTCAACAGATGGTATGGTTAAACCAAAGTGTTATTTTTATGCAGTTGCAGCACAAACGAAGTTCTTTCTTTTAGATAAAGGATTCTCTCATGAGGGTTAGGCAACACTGATTTCATAACGGCAACTGTAAAGAACGGCTGACACAGGGCACAGCATTACCATGTTCATTATAGGTTATTAACAAATGCAACATGGACTGATCCTGTGTAGCAAAAATTAATTATTTAAGTGGTTTTGAGTGTGAATTATTGAAACAAGGTTATTATATAAAAAGTGCCTCATTATGGCTGCTTTTTGTTTTTGCCATATCTGTCAGGGCTTTACATCACTCTGATGGCTTGATCTCCAGAGGGCCATTGGATGGCCACAATGGAAGGCGTTGAGATGCCTAACTCAGCCAGGGGTCTGAAAAGACCCTGGCTGAGTTTGCCACATAAGACTAGTTTAATAGGATTTCAGGCTTAAGCTCCCTCTCCTACATATGAGAGCAGAAAGACTCCCCAGCCTGATATCTCAGTTGCCAGGGAGAATTTCCAGACAGACAAGAGCACCGTAAGAAAAAAAAAATTTTGTTTGTGTCACCGTTCATCCATCCTTAATTGTCTGGAGCTCAGAAGTTAGTCAAGCAGTGTCTGCAGTTGAACGACGTTTTTTTGTATTTGCGTATGTGTGTGTGTGTGTGTGTGTGTGTCACATTTGACTCTGTTGTTGCTCTGTTGCTCCGGTAGGAAGGCAGCAGCAGCAGGAATGTGTAGCACGGTGAGAAGGCTACTTATTGGATATTTCATGCTTTGTCTGGGAGGCTTTATTGCTGTAGTAGCCAGAGGAAATCCTCGAGTGAGCGGATTATCTCCCAGCTTATCCCGACACTTCTAATATCACACCATTCACTCCCACAGCCCTCTATCTACAGGCGTGTCAATTTCTTTTCTTTGTTTTCTTTATTTTGGGTTACAAACTCCCTGTTTCCCCTCCTCCTCTTCCGGATAGTGAGGCATTATCGCCACTCTTTTCCACAGGGATAGATCAGGAGGGAGAGGGAGAAGACACTTGCTATGAAATTCCCAGGAGAAGGTGGTGGCACTTTTGTTTCACCCTCCCCTCACCAGAGAAAAGAGGAGTTGATGGAGAAGCAAAGCAAAAGAAATAAACTCTCCTCCCCTCACTACGCAGCACCCTGGAAGCTAAAAATAAACAAAGCAGTGTGTCTCTGTCTTGCTGCTGTTAGGGTTGTAGCAGACATCAGCATTAACAGATTAAGACTGTAATTAATAGCCTCTGAGTTGACACTGTTAAAACAATCCTCATGCCACTGATGTTTAGACAGGAAATTATTTCGTCTGTTGCAAGTATTGCTCAGAGCCACTGTTGGAATCTGCTGCTGGCTCTCATTCTGACCCAAGTTATGAGCCTGTTCAACCAAATTGGACTGGTCTATCCAAAATTGCAGGATAAATAGTAATAATTTTTTCAAACATACTTTGAATCCATTTTTGTCCAATGCATAGTCAGAATGTGGTATTAAAATGGGGGTGAGCCACTGCTGATGGTTTTAGTAACCTCCAAAAGAAATAAATACAGTTCTTAGAGTCTCGCACATGACGGTGACACTGCCCTCGCTCAAGCACTGTGGTGTAGAGTGAGCTTAGAAGCTGCCCTAGAGAGCAGATCAGTGATAGAAGCTTTAGTTGAACAGTAGAAGAGGTACAAATTTGGCTCCGGTACAAGACTTTGGTTGATGGCGGATGGACCAGGCTCTGTTGGAGGCCACAGCCACTGCACGAGCACATCTGAAAGTCTTTATAGGGAGGAAGTAGTAATTGTAAGCAGCCCCCAACCTCCCAAGCCCTCTGATCTCCCTTTCTACTCAGCCCCTTCCCACTCTTTCATTTCTTTCTGTGTCTCCACCTTCCTTTCCCTCCTATGCCATTAATTTTTCAGCTAGTTACCATGGTGGACTTTAGGTGATAAGTTCATGTTATGGCAGGCAACAGTTGGACCACTGTATTTCTCACAAAAGTTATAAAAAAGAAGTAAAACGCATCTTTGGATTTCCCTCATTTTTCACGCAGGGTGAAAACAGTGACAAAAGCCTGTTGATGCAAGCAAGGTTTTTGTTTTTCAGCTCATCTTTTGACCGATAAGGTTTGTTAACATATGTGTAAAATCTTGAAAAGCAAATAAAGATATTAAAACTCGACTAGAAAAGTCCCATAATTCTCAAATACTTTTGATGGTGTCCACAGATAAGTCCGTTTTCTGTTGGTAGATCTGCTCTGGCTTGGCTGTGTGTCTGTGTGCTAGCTTGCATTTGGTTAGGTGTGCAGACGTTTTATGGCTTTGTGTCCAATGATATACTGTATCTTAGCTTGTCTTGGCCTGGTCCTGTGAGGGGAAAACTGTGTATTAGAAGTGGAGTGGCAGCAGATTAGTGTGAGGTCAACAGCTCAGCAGTCTGCTGCTGAGAAGTGATCTCATCTGAGTATAGGCACAGTGTGCCAGCTCTTACTGTAGTGCTGACCTCAGGAAGGTAGTTAACTACACATTAAAGGCAGGAAAAACACACAGATGGACACAGTGTCCCCAGTGGAGGAAGAATCACCACACTAGATAGGCTTTTACCTTAGCACTCTGTCTAGACTGAATACCCTTTACTGTAAGCATGTGAATAAACTTTGTCATCTGGTGGATCTTCGTGCATTATAAGTCTGACACCTGTGAACTGACGTGTACCCCGTGTAGTTTCATCTCAGATTTATACCTGTAAATTTACGGAGCACAGATGTTATGCTTCACAGTTGAGCAAGCTAAAAGATGACACATCCACAGCTGTATCAATCGGCTTACTGTTTTCCTTGTCATTTCCACAGCTATGGAAAAGCTGCATTTTGTCTGGAGGAGCTGATGATGACCAACCCTCACAATCATTTGTACTGTGAGCAGTACGCTGAGGTAGGTACCCGCCTGGATGTCCGTCACCAGACACGGGTCAAACTGTGGAATAAATGTTAGCTCTTGGTGTATACTTAGCATCACTGGGAGTATAGGCTCATGAAAAAAATGTTTACATGGGCTGGTCATGTATTGCTTGTTGAGATGTCATGTTGTCATAGCTTGAGCTGCCCTTTAACACAGCTTGTTGCTTGTGTTTAATGCCTCCTCACACAGGTGAAGTACACTCAGGGAGGGCTGGAAAACCTGGAGCTGTCCAGAAAGTATTTTGCTCAGGCACTGAGGCTGAACAACCGAAACATGAGGGCATTGTTTGGTCTGTACATGGTGAGTATGGCTTTGAATGAATAAAAAGTGAGAAGAAGAAAAAAACCCAAATGGTAGAACCTTTTTGTAACCATGTGGTTTGTCAAGGTTCAGGCTGGCCACAGTGTATCAAGACTGTACTCGCTGTGTGTGTTGGGGGGGGGGAGAGAGCAAGAAGAGACTCTCAGACAGGTCAGTTCACTGCTGACTCAGACGGTGAACTCCAGCACTGGAAAAGCCTGCCCCTCTGGAGCTCTTTATTTTAGTAATAATACCCCCTTGATGAGACTTTTTCATGTTTATGACTTGAATAAATAAAGTAGTCGTGCTAAAAAGAAGAAAAGCATAAGGGAGGGAGCAGCACAGCCGCTGCCAGTATTGTGTGACTGGCAAATTATCCAATCAGGTCCCAGTTTAATTGGAGTATTGGCCAGAGAGCCCCTTCATCTACATATTTGTTTAAACAGGATATTGTGCACTAGTGCCAGTGCATCATATGTAAGGGAAACCTGACATAAAAACACAAACATAGCAATGCAGGGAGAAAGTGGAAGCAGGTCTTAACAGAGAGAGTCTTGGTATTTTCCTTTTCTGCACTGGGATTCTTCAGATAGTCCAAACACCTCCTTGCAACTCACACCCTCAGAAACCTCACAGAGGTGTAGGCATCGGTGCAGGGTTAGATCCAAGACATCAGTTCTGCTTATTCTCAAATCTGGCTGGCAAGAGATCACTTGGGTCTTGAAAGGATACTTCAGGTCGGGGGTTATTCCTTTATTAGTTACAGCTCTGTCTTAATATGTTTTGCACACTGTCAGATGGTCCAAACATTGACAGGTGCAAGTTCAATGAAAGGGCAAAAAACTTTCACCATCTTACACCATCTGAGTCAGTGTGGCACAAAACCTGGTAGCACTGACCACAGTTGGGTTGTGGACTGGTAACTCACAACACTCACTTGGGGATTCCCCTCCATAATCGTGCAGGCAGTTATTCAGGGATAGCCTGTCTGCGTTGACATCATCTAAATTGAGGTTTGTCTTGAGTAAAAAAAAAAAAATAAAGAAATAAAGAAAATGCTTACTAAAAAAATACAGAAGCCAAACCATTTTGCAGAAAAAATAGGACCAGGTTGATTGGTGTGTAGTTAAAGTTTCAGCACACTGGTAGGCTGGGCTTTGAAGTGCAGGCAGGGTAAGCCCTCTGGGGTTTGCTGCGTGGAGATGATGGCAGTAACATGGGAAAGACATGGGATTTGTGGTTCGGAGGGGAGCTGTCGGGGCAGGCAGAGAGCGTGATTCACATGGTGCTCTTTTCGCTGCACGTCAGGCTTTTTTCAAAACATACAAGGTCCTTTCATCGCCGGGAATCGATGGTGTTGGAGAAATTAGGCCCCGTTAAGTGACAATTTACGTATGAAGCATTAAAATGCTCACTTTTTCCTCCCCATAAATGATTTCCCCTGTGTCATCAGGCCAAGGTCTGTTTTTTCTCTTCATTCTGCCACAATGACTAGTGGAGTGGTAGATGGTAAGAGTGGTTGCACATTCATCTCCATTACACTTTTATTGCTGTTTCACCAAGTTTTGATATAAGAACTCCCCTTCCCCTGTTCTCTCCTTTGCATCTTCCTTCCATGTTCTATTTTTCCTCTAGTCTGCAAGTCACATCGCTGCCAGTCCTAAAGTTAGTGCCAAGGTGAAGAAGGACAACATGAAGTACGCTGCTTGGGCTGCCACTCAAATAAATAGAGCTTATAAGGTGAGTTACAAATATACTTTAATCAGACCTGATGTGAGTGCAACTAGCTTTTTATTTTTCTTTCTGTTTGGTGTCTCTTTTCTACTAAATTTCTTTCCCCCACATCTCTTCCCTCCACCAGACACTGAAAACCACCAATCAGACTTTTCTGCTATGTTGCAGCTTTCTTGGAGTATTCGCACACAATACTCATAGATCCTAAAATCCCCCTTATTTGCATAGAATGTGAAAAGTATTCACCACCAAATTGACCCTTAAATTCACAGCAGTCTTACAGGATGCCTTTTACTTGCACGGTTGTAATAACAGCCCTAACGTCTTTCAGTGTGTCTGGGTACATTTACTGTTAATGTGTTGACTTAAGGCCACAGTGTCTGCTAAGACTTTATCCTGCAAACTGGCTTCACAGATGAGCTTCTTGCAGAGCCACAAGCTGATTCTCAGAGGACAACAATCATGCTAAACTATAGCGTGAGAGTTGTCTAGTTCAGGCTTTCTCAAAGTGGGATATAGTGACCCATAGCTGGATTTGTAGGAGGTCCCCCAGCAAACATGCAAACCATGTGCAAATGTTGTCTGATTTCTATATTATAAACAGATTCAGTCTACCCTGTGAGCCAGTTTTCCATTAAGTATATGCTTTGACTTATTACCATAGAGAGCAAAAGGTGGGAGAGAGATAAAGAGGAATGGCTTATAAAGGATGGATATGGACATGCATGTGTTTGTATATTAGTATTTGCTCCTTAAACAAGGAAAGGGTAAAAGTGAGGAGTGATTCAGATGGTATCACTAAAATGGTTTATAGTGTTGTCCTGGCAACCTAAGTATGAAAGCATAAAGATTATTTGCCATACTTGCCAGATGTGTTGCTTATTTGGGCACCACACGATTGTAATGTAATAAGTGGTTCCTCACTCAGCTTCTGTGGGTTCGGCAGAAGCTGAGTGGGGCTTTCCTGCTGAGCCTCTAAAGACCTTGTCTCACCACATTTGACTCTACTTGCCTTATAGACACGTTTCACATGTTGAGTGCTCAGACAAGTCTGACAGCTCTGTTGGAAAAACTGTGCATGTAACATCATGGTGAGCGTTCTTGCAGAAGTGTCACAAAACAGCTCTAAGCTGTCACTTGCTCCATCACTGAAGTGGTGCAGCTTATTTGGTTTAGATTAGTACTTTTATATTTGCAGAATGTCTGGATAAATTTAAAAAAATGTTGAGCTTGTTTAGTCAATCAAAATGTCTTCATTCATCGAGTCCACAGTATTCATCACTTTGATCTGTGTGCTTACTAACTTTGATCTTAGCAGGGGAAGGGATGAATATGGAACTTTTCATTATAAATGTCCTATCCTAAGAAAAATAACGTTCTTATGGGACTCTACCAGAAAGTTGTTAAAATGAGTTACACAGTGGCATAATTAGGGGTGTGTTTGAGGCTTTGCTCACAGACTGGGAGCACATCTGTGATGTTGCTAATGAATCAAATGAAAATGTACAAAACACTCTTTCAGTCTTCAACTCTTCTATTTTTCCCTAATTGTAGAAAGTTTTCATTGTACATTAGTTTTATAGAAAAATATATTTTGATGTATTTTTTCTGAATTCACCGGTTATATAACAATTTGTATTTTTCCCAGAGATTTAATGTGCTTAAAAATAGTGGCCAAGATGAAAGTACTTTGGGCCAAGTTGTAATAGCAGGATAAAGTAGTAGCTACTCTTAAAGGCCACTGGACATGTGTGTAAAAGCTAGATTATGTGTGATTTTGACCCTGTGTTGACGATAATGAAACACCTCAGTCAGTCACACCTTTGTCCTCCAGGGAGCATGATGTGAGATTCATCCCAGCCCTCTGCTTCTGCCCTGGTCTACAAACTCTAGTATTTGTTTATGTTGCCTAGTGGGGCTGTGTTGGGATTGCACTGAGTGTGTCCATGCATTACATGTATGCATGCCTGGCTGACACCATGTGTATACATGTATGCTTCTATCCCCCCCTTGTTGTGTGAGATGAGTTACGTGACAAGGTGTGAGGTTGCCTCCTTTATTTCTTTGCTCTCACCTCGGGTTAAATGACTTTTGAGATTTTTTTAAAGGGAACGGTGGTGTTACCCTCCATCAGACCGCTGCAGGCTGCTGTGGGCTTGTGCTGGCTGATTGATTGCTCCTTGAAAGCGTTGCCCTTGTCAGTTGTCCACTTTTATTAGGCTCCAGTACCTGGTGATTGTCATACCTCTGTGTAAGGAAAATGTGGCAGGTGAGTGCATGAGAGAGCAGACATTGATGAGAGGTCATGACTGACGAGGTCACATTAAAAAAAAAAAAAAAAAAAAAGTAATTACTTTGGTGGGGTCAACTGATGTGGAAGAGACCTGGAGATATGTGGGTTGTTGTTCCAGGAGGGGTGAAAGTAGTACTACATAGCCTGGCCTTTTGCCCTAACTCTCTAAACAAATTTTCTGATTAGCTCTTCTGTCACGGACAGAGGCTCCCACTGCGTCATGACTCCATTATCAGATGCTCTAAATAGATGTGAAGCTGTCTAGTCTGCTCCTACTTGTAGAGCAGAGCAGGAGTTAATGTGGTGGTCTCACCTCAGGCCGGGGAGATAATTGACTACCGGGCTTGGGGTAATGGCGCATTAGACAGCAAAGCAATGAAATGCACTGATCATTATAGCTAGCCCGCCACGCACACACACACACACACACACACACACACACACACACACACACACACACACACACCCTAAATCTAGAAGAATGACTCACCCTTGGAAATTACACACCCAGTTGTACACCTTAGCCAACTCTAAGTTGGAATTTGGCAAAAGAGGAAGGAAATAACATTTGCCATGGAAATACAGTATGGACTAGGTTAAGCCTATTTTATTTTATTTCCTGTTTATAGAGGCCTGAGCAGGACCAAAGGTTCAGTGAATAAATGTATCACAGCAATAAATCAGTGCTTTATGCTAAATGTAGGATTTAGAATAATCTGTTTAGCTGTGTTATTCCACAAACAGCAACTTCTTCCGGCTGCTCTCTTTAGAGGTCATCACAGCAGATCTGCTTCTATATCTCACCCTATCTCAAGCATCATTTTCTGTCACATCAACCCTCTGCTTGTCCTCCTCTACCACATCTGGAGTCTTCTCTGTGGTCTTCCTCTTTTCCTACTTGACAGCTCCATATTTGACATCCTTTGTCCAGTATATCCACTATCCTGCCTCTGCACATGTCCAGTCCCTCTCAGCCTTGCGTCTCCACAGCTCCCAACGAAAATCTTAACATGTTCAATTCTGCCAACTCCAGCTCGGCCTCCTGTCTTTCCGTTAGTGCCACCATCTTCACAACATACATCAAAGCAAGTATCACTACCATCTTTTGAACCTTCCATTTCACTCTTGCTGCTATCCTTCTGTCACACAGCACCTCTGACACTCGTCTCCACCCTTTCCACCTGCCAGCGCTCTCTTCTTCACCACTATTGTACATTGTCAGTTGTTTTGGTTTATTGACCCCAGGTATTTGTTTTAACATTACTGCAGTGTGTGTGTGTGTGTGTATGTTCTTGTATTTGTGTCTAATCAAATGTGCACCTGTGTAACGCACAGACACACACATGACTTACTAGTCTTAAGTTACAGACTAACAGAATACTAGAATTTCATTCACCAAAACCGAAGCCCAAACTTCTTGGATAGGCTGCACCGGACCACAACCCATATCATTTGTCAGACAGCTCTATTGAAAATCCTCCAAAAGGCACAAACACTGTTGAAATTGGTGGAGGCTGTTAGTGATTGGCTGCGTGTGTCGGCACATCTATCAATAAAAGTGGCTGCACTCTAGTTTCCAAATGGATGTTATAAAAAGCCTTACCCACCTTACTTAAGAGATAAAATAGTTTTTAGCTGTAAACATGCTAATTTCATTGCTGAAGACATTTTAACATGGGCGTCTGTGGAAGTTTGACTCACTTTTGGGGACGGCCTTGAGTCGCTCCTCCAGGACCCACAGTTTTTAGCGCTTGGAAACACGGCTTGTTTCTGCTTGTTGTCAGCCTTGTTACTAAGAAGCACATTTTAGCATGCTAACATGCCAAATTTGAAGGATGACGTTATAATTATTGGTATTTTGTTACTCTCATTTTGATCACATCAATATGGTTTTACATTTTGTATGACCTTAACAAGTTGATTACATGGCTGCAGACCCTTAGAACTGTTAAAGCTTTGAATGTATATCTCTCTATAGATATAGATATGGATAAAAATAAATCTATGCCTCTATAGGTAAAGTTAATTGAACTGATTCGTTTTTCCCTTGGTTCCTTGCCGATGGTTAAGGACATCATCTTTTGTGTCTGTATTTTTTGAGGGGAGTGCCTTGTCTGTGGCAAAGTTAAATTGGCTGGAAGAAGTGTGTGCCTCTGTGTGTATGCATGAGTAATCCGATACATGTTTGCGGATTATACTTTGCGGCACTTCCTGTGAAACCCTGTGGACACAGTGCAGAAATTAGAGTAGGGTGTTACATACTTCTGTACCAGAGGCCGTGGAAGAGGACTAATGTGGACATCCTGTCTCGGAGCACACTCAAAATGAAAATGGCACTTATGCAACTGTTGAGGAAAAATCCTGATTGGAGGTATTATTTTACTTTGCATGACCTATTTACCAATTCTATTTAATGACCACTGTTGCATCTCTGATTATTTCTGCTTCTGGACCTCTTGATTCTAAAAAGGAAAAAGGATGTTTTTGCTCAGTCGTTGATGCGTGCTACTGGGTGGATGAGGTTATCTTTGACTCTGTGAGGCTGTGTTTAAGTGTGTTTGGCTCTCCATTACTTTAGTTGGCAGAGATCCAATGAGTTGATGTCCTCCTTTTCTCTTCTGTCCTCTCTTTCTCTCTTGGCGCCTCTCTGCCACTCACCTTCTTTCTCTGACTTGCAGCTGGCTGGTCGTGGGACCAAGGAGAACAAATGCTCCATGAAGGCAGTGGAGGAGATGCTGGAGTCAATGCAGATCGCAATGTCCTAGATGCCCTTGTGTACACTGGGCTTGTTCCCTCCTTGGAGCAACATGGCAGCTCAAGTAGCCTTGCAGTGTGACCAGAGCTGTTGCAGGAATTATGATTTATTTTTTTTTTTTTTTAAATCAGGTTTGGTTCTGTAAGAGGACATTTGTTATGCTCAAATGCAAAAATTTTGCCACCCATGTGGAAATTAAATCCACATATTTCAACAGACCTAACATACCTACTGTAAGCCTCCACAGATGGATTGTACTAGCACTCCTCTACCTAGGTTCTTTTAAGTTTCGCCAGTATCACTAATTATTGACTTTACATCAGTGATGTGACTCTGTAACCAGGAGAAAAAACAAGCTGTACAGTAAATGTAAATGTCTGCACTGATGTCTCCTATTGTCTGTTTCCATTCTATCTGTAAATGAAAAAACTTTAATTTAATAAACCAGCTGTTTTTTTTTTCTTTTTTGGCAAATCTTCTCACATGTCTTCACAGATGTTGACTATAAATTTTCTACTCATCTGTCAGTGTAAGAGCAGGATTTGTAAGTTGTTTTTGGATTTCTGTTTATTGGCAAATTTGCACCTGCAATAACTGTCCTGGAGGATTAAGAAAGGCATCTATCATTAAGGCAGCAGCAGGAACAGAGGGATGAAATATTCCAGTACTCCAGCTGAGAAATCCTGCTTCTCAGTTACCCCCTGAACAGCAGCTGAACCAACTTTATCACACTCGTGAACGCCTCTTGTCATTAACGTTGGTGCATTTTGTAAAGAAAACCCTGTTCATAAATCCGGGAGCGTTCATGAGAGGAAGGGAAGAAAGATGTTTTTGTTCTGGTGAGCCTGTTTTTGTTTTGTTTTGTTTTTTCTGCTGTGCACTCAGTTCACTCGGATCTGTGATGGTTGAATGTGAATCGATCCAAACGATCGTCTCAAGTTGTCTCTCACCCGTGCGGGGTCAGCTGTTACTTCCATTTCTTTTGTTTATTAAGTCAAGGCAGTTGTCTCATAATTTAAATCTTCGGCGGACGGAAAACTTGAGTGTTGAGTTTATGGTCTTTTTTTGGACAGCATGTTTAAATTGAGAGAGGTATCTAGCCCAGAGCTGGGAGTGTGGAAAGCCATTTTCTCAAGTTTTTAATACTCTCTGGCCTTGGTCAGTGGATGAATGTGTCTGCATTTGATTTGCCTCACCAATCTGGTGGAACCAGTGAAAGCCAGAGGACGTTTGATAATAATAAACTGACTCGAGTTATTCTTACAGGAAAAGGGCTGAGGCTAAATTATACTCTTGTAGTTGCCGAATTAAAGCCGTTTGATTTGAAGCAGTGACTTTTTTTTCTTCCTTTTTTAATGCTGTAGCGCCCATGTAAATATTGCAGTACTTGCAAAGGTCATTTATAAACTTACAATGATTAAATGATTAATAAAAGTTGTCAATCAGTTTGATGGAACTCATTATTATGAGATACTGGTATCAAGTTCCAGCCATACTGAGGCAACAGTGCCATCTGTAGTCTAGATGAAGAATTTGGGTAAATCCTTTGCATGAGCAGTGAGTGACAGCATATGCTGGAAGTGAGCTACGAATGTCATGCACCAACCTTAACCTGTCTGCAACTTTGATTTGTTGAGGAAGAAGAAAGACTGTTACACACAGTTTAACAGTCATGACTCTGATAAATCTTTTCCTTGTATTCAGCTGTGCTGTCCAAACATATCCTATTTTTATCCAAGAAAAATAGAATCCTGGTCCGTGCTTGTATTAAGTCGGACTAAAGTTTAGCGTCACTTCTCACGCTACTGTTTACGGCACCTTCTCCTGACAGCCTTTTCAGGCTTTTCCCCCCAATGGTCCAGGGCCTGGAAGCATATTCTTGGTGCATACCTGGACTGCAGCAGCAGTCCTAAAGAGTGAGGAGAGAACCTTTTAACCCAACTAAGCCACTGGCTCAGCCTGGTGTGAATAGTGAATTCACCATTAGTACTGCCCATAATCCTGGATTCTCTGGGAGATTAGCCCCTGGAGAGGGTTTGCTTGTCCTTGGCTGCTCTGCAGTGGTCAGGTTAGCTGAAAAAGGATGAGACCGTGGATGAGATTACGCTGGGCTGGAACTGTGCCTGATCAGCTTATTCATCAAAAGCAGGGGCGATGACAGTGATTTACAACTACTTGCACTGAATGACAGAGATTAATGTAGGCTACTTCTCCAGTAAGTAGATCTAGTTTGTTGGTAAACTAATAAACTAAATAAAATGTGCTCAATAAGAGTGATAGATCCTCAGTGCGTGACTCTGGGCTTGTCAAATGCCCCACAACATACTTGATAAACTCTTGGATGGATTGACATGATATCTGATGCAGATGTTGGATGACTCCCACAGCTTTTTCTTAAATCACAAGCCGCTAACAATGTTGGGGATTTAGTTTGCTTTTCAGCTGTGTCATTTTCCTTTCAAGATATTCATCATGCCCGCAGGATAATCCTACTGACACTGGTGATCTCTGGCCTTTGCTATTGCAACATCAGCAATGACGTATTGACAGGCTGAGCACGGAGAACATTTTGCAGAGACACTGAGCGTTTCCAGAGGATGAGGCTTAATGACCTTGGGGATCCCTTGAGTTTTCCTGTAAACGCCATTACGAGGTTTATATTTTTGGTGTTTAGCAGTAGTCTTGACCACTTGAATGGATAGCCATATTCAAGTATCAGTTGTCACATACTTTTATCATGACCAGAAACTGCTGAACTAATGATATTCCCAACAGCTTCAACTATACAATATGTATAGTACTAACTAGCAAATGCAAATATCCCAGATAGCCCTGCTAAATGTATGTTCGTGATGCCATTGTGATGCTCAAGATTTACCTTCAGGGCTTCTTGCCAAAAAAAACTTTTTCTATTATATTTTCAGCTTTCAGTTGAGGTTTGGCTACACTTAGACAACAAAAGTCTGTCTTTCTGGCCAAAAAAAAAAAAAGCCTTGAAGGCAAATTTTGACCATGTGCCACTGTTTGAGGTTATCTAACATTTTAAGATGTAGCCTAATGTTGCACTATATCTAAAGCCCAGGGGCTAGCCTGCGGAAAAGAACGTGGAATCAGGACAAGAGTTTGGAAGAATGGGGATTGTGTGAGATCAAAATGAAGCAGAAGAGGAAAAAAACTGGAGTGTAGGTAAAGGGCAGAGAAATGCAGAAGGTGGAGCAAATCAATGCTAAGAATTGGAGCGGGGTAAGTTTCCCAAGGTGAAGGAGTGAATGGAAAGAAGGAGCAGGGCTCCAGCAAATTCATCCATCTCTGTCTGATTTAGGGAGAGCGGCTGGAAGTGCTAAAGATGGATGAGGCATGCAGTGCTAAATCCTGCCCTGTCCAGTCACACAGCCGGGCTTCGTGATGAGATAGTCTTTTGGCTATGAGCAGGGACGACCTGACCCCCTCCTTTCTTTTTTTTAGAGAGAGAGAGAGAGAGAGAAGAAGTACATAGTTGGATCACTTAGGGTGGATTTGTCAAATAGTACCTGACTTAAAGACTTGCAAGGAGATAACGTCTCTGGTTTTCATGCAGTCGGCCACCCGGGACTCGGTTAACAAATTTACAATAATCTGCAACTTTGAGCACTTCGTTCCATTTCAGCTACCTTTGAATAATAACTCATGCACACTGCAATAAATGGCTTTAATTATTTCTGTGGTATTTGCATAGATTTGCTTGGCTTGTCGTGTCAATATAATGCTTATTTTTGCCCTGAAATTCATGTTGTGAAAAATGTTTGACATGCTCGCATTAATCAAAACAGATCCAGTTCAAAGCGCTGACAGCATCTCATTCACCCATCTTGCACAGCGTGAAGAACCACTTCAGGGCATGCCAATAAAGAGGTAAGATGGTTACATTTAAACAGAAGGGATTGCAATACATAATGCATTGCAAGCATTGCTTAAGAAATTGAGTAATCTAGCAAAATGCACTGTTTTTTCTGCCTGCTTATTGCACAATGTCTCCTTGGTCCTGTTTTATTTTTCCTGTACACAATTGCACCGACATGAATGCAAACTTAATTTTTTCTCCAAGGGCATCAATGCTGGGAAATAATTTCCTCTCAAGGAAAGGGAACATCCCTGAGAAAAGCATGTGAGTGTGTGAGAGAGGAAAAGAAGAGGAGAATGTGTGGTTATGAAAAGTGTGATTATGAATGTGCAGACAATGTGCAGGCATGCCTTTGTGTCAGCTTGAGTTTGTGCGCACATGTGAGTGAGACTATGTGGTAATTTCAACAATATGAGGAGCTTTTGCCCATGGAATTAAAACTATTGGCTTCGGGCGACGCTTGTACTCCAAAGCCTCTTGACCAGGAGGCTCCAGACTGCTGCTATCTTCTTCCAGAGGATATTCTGCGGCCTCCACACTCCTTTCTGGTTGTTGCGGCGGCCTCTCAGCTCCAGGCTCTCTGGCAGAGGCCTCGACCGTGCACATGTCGGGGCTGCATCCTGTCTGCAAACTCTGTCACAGTGTAGGGCATGTGTCAAATCAGAGAGGGGGCAAGTCGCTGGCTCCAGCAGACAGTTGTTCTTTCCAGCCCAGGCTTCCCAAACCACAAATCCCCTCTCAGTGTGTCTTCTCAGCCAGAATGCACAAGCCTACCCCACACAAGGCCTGGGGCCTAATTACAAAAAGAAGGGAAAACCAGAATTGGCTACTGATTGAGCTTCCTGGGTGAATGTTAATGGCAACCACAAAAAGATATTTTATACCCTGAGAGTGATGCAGCAGAGACTGGAAATATATGTGGAAGTTGGGGAGGCTTGAGACTGTGCAAAGCTTTACATGGGTTTATGAATGCAAACAAGCAATAACATGTTCTTTGATTCCATAGGCATTGTGAGACATCATATCTGTGTCTACACTGCCATCCAGGAATGGTAAACATTAATGTACTACAGTTCTGGGCTCAAGGAGTTCCAAGGCACTGTGCCAAACTTCATTCCAACTGGGAACAATGGGACACATATTCCTTCACATTGCAGCTGTAATGGTGTTTGAGTACGTCCTTCTCTCGAGTTTGATATATCGGGATACTGATATATCATGTCAACTGTATTTTAGTACAGCATTTAACCCTTTATAGGCCAACCATTGAAATACTCAAAAACTCTAAATTTCAACCCTAAAGTCTAATTGGAGGATATTACAACTAATTATTAAGAATTATTTTTACTTTTAAATTTTTTTCTAAAATATTTCATTTTTATTTTGCAAATGGTTAATGTTGGGGCAGCACTGGGAGTTAGATGCCATGTCATTATCTGTGACACAGAATAAGCCTATTTGGATTTCCACAGAGGTTACCAAGTACGGTTTGTTGGCCGGTAAAGATTGTGCCTTACTGATCTGACTTGGATATATTCTTTCTACACTTCACTGCATCCAATAGGAAGCGGATTCACTCTGTTTCCTGCGTTTGTGCAAAGCTAGGCTAATAGCTGTTTCCTGCTTTAGGCTTTTACAGAGCTTTATGACAGGAATATATTATGACGTAAATTAATCAGATTCTACTCATTGTGAATTAGGGTCACCCTAAATTATCTCTCTAAGGATCTTAAATTAATGCTTGACTCCTGCTGTTAGCACCTGACTCGGCATTCACCTACCTGCTGCATTATGACATTCTACGTCAAGGATCTTGTTCCAAAGCAATTTGCTCCAAGGCATCATCAATAGTATCATTATTAATCACATCCCTATAAACCCATAGCATCTGCAACCTGAGTGAGTGTGGGTTAAGTTATACTCATGGTAGTTTTAGGGTGGCCGATCACCACTATTGGAGTCAATACTCTAAACAGTAATGTATTATACATTACTCATTGCTTGTCCTAAAACTAACGCAGTATGTTAATTACTTCCCAGCGAAAATAATTTGTTACACTACTCTTTACATTACTTTTGCGTTACTCGTTACATTAGTTGCATTACTCCGTAAAATGACCTGAAACACATTGTCACATAATTACCAGCTAGCAATCTAAACCTTAGACTACAGTTCCACACATCCTTCACAAATCCTTATTCTAATGAGGGCACACATAACATCTTCTCTTCGTGTTTACATATGAGCTGAAAATCGACAGCACAAAGCAAAAATGAATACCAGACCAAAGAGACTTCAAAGGGATCGCCGCAGTGATCCTACTGTAGAAACCTGTAAAGGTAGAAACAGAGGCTGCAGTCCTGACTGTCACTGCCTTTGTTACCTGCTAAAGTTCAGGCTCTGGCTGCTGGGCTGGGGTCGGCATATACTCAGCTTTAACATAACTGGGTTTTTTTTTTTTTGCTGGCTTTGCGCTAGCATGCTGTCTGTGCAGATGGTTGCAAAGGGCCGAGGTTTTGTTAGCAGTATAATGCGACTGCTTCTGTCCTGGATGAAGAAATGTCCATTTATCCACTCCTCAAAAGTTGTACACCACTCCATTTTCCTTTTTCTGCACAGAAACTGCAGAATTCAGAACCAGATGATGCAAACGCATGCATACTCAAAATCGGGTGGCGACAGCATCAGTGAGCTGCTAGTGTACAGCAAGTGTGAACAAACTGGCTCAGGTTTTGGAGCTTTGAATGCTTTCTAACAAATAACAACTGCATAAAAGGTAGGGAATCAATGTGTTCATGTCAGCTGTTGGACAGCTGACGCCTTCAACCTGCTGCTTCCTTCACAGAGCTTCCTGATTGGCAGAGCTAACTCGAAATTTTGACTCATTAGCATGAAATTTTGAGATATGTAACTCAAAATTTCAAGTTATTTTCTCTAAATTTTGACTTATTAACCTGAAATTTTGAAAGCTGAAATTTCAACTTACTAACTTGACATTTTGAGTTATGGATTGTAAAATTTTTTTTAGTGTTGGAAACAAGCTTCCATACCGTTTGTAGCGGTAGTGCACAGAAAGAAAAGGTCTGCCACCTGGCGTGCATATAACTGAGGAACCTTTCTAACACAAGTAATGACATCATTTTAACTGTATTTAGTGCAGTAATGTGTTATATTACTGCGTTACTGAAAAATTTAATTACAGTAACACATTACTTTGGAACGTGTTAATTTCCCCAACTATGATAAGTGGCAAACTTGGTGGATCCAGAGTGACTCCACCTGCAGTTCCCTGATATGTGTAAATTATGGCAGTGAGAAATCCAAACCCCCATCTGCAGGAGATACTGATATACAATGTGGTCTACTAACTCCCTTTGACTGTGCTATTTACTTCACACTGCTCGCCTGCCATCTCATTTAGCATTTTCTAAGGCTATAGTATTACATTGTCCTTTTACATCCATCCAGTCAAAACCCATCACCCCCTTTCCCTGTGACACGATCTGTAATAGACATGGAAACACACCGGCACGCTCTCGTTTGTGGAAGATAAGGGGGAATTTTTTGAGTAGCTTTTCGCGATGAATAAGAATCAACTCTACCATATTATTGCCACATGCAATTTTATGTGCGGTCACGTACACACATGTACACCAATGGATACTTTGGTCACACAAACACATTCTTGTCAGTGCAAACTTGGCAAACTAGTAATGCTACCATCTGCTTGCAGGGAGAGGAATATGGCAAGCGGTCCACCACAAACATTCAAGGTAATAGTGATGGGTTCCACTCAGTCTCTATCTTCCAGACAGCAGTAGAAACCCCGTTCCACTGCATTTGGACGTTGTACAACATGAGACACGGCACAATGACAAAGTGCTTCTCCAGTTAGCTGGCAGCTACTGTAACATTTCTCAGACGTCTACGTAGTTTTGTGTAAACCCGACAGACTCTTTTATTCATCCAGTCCTTACATATGTAAATCTTGGAGCCAGTTTCCACCAGTCCTTCCAGGTAAGTTTTTTCTTTTTCTTTTTTTAATGCTAATTGGGGGTAGATTTCTGCATGTGGAGGATTCTTCGCTCTTGGAAACAGCATAAAGTAAGGAACAGATCATAGAGAGAAACAGGGAGACATTGCCAGCAGACTAATAGAAAAACTGAAAAACAAAATAAAAGCACTTGGTTTATGAGTTGGGTCCTCATCAAAAATGAATAGTTAGAATGCCTGCCAGAGTGAAGAAAAAAAAAATCCATTACCTACGGCAGCATTTTAATGGACTCTTTGTTCATCTGGACTTCAGACAGCTAAAGGTTTTAATTATGCATTTCTCTATTTTAGAAACACTAAAACATGCATATTTTTCTGGAGTCGCTAATGATACATGCTAAATCTAATTTTCAGTGGACATATTAAAGTTAAAAGTGTGCATGCAATTTTGTTCCCCAAATCTAATTTACAGTAGGTGTCAGTTCTCACATAGAAATCATTTCCTATATTAAATGACAAAATTGATCAGCTAAATTGCACTTGCCCTTGTGACCTTCCCTCAGCATTAATGTTGGCTATAGTTTGAAGGTTTTCAACAGAGCCAAACCACAGAGTCTAATTTCAGCACATATTCCTCTGAGGTCAAAGTGGGATCTTTCACATGAAAACAGATTATGGAGATGCTGCTTCCATACACTTTCTTGTCTTTCTTGAGTTCATCTGAACAGATTTTACATTGCACAGTGTGTTGATCTGTGCAATAAGCTTAATGCATTACAATCAGTACTGGCAGTGATCCACTTTGTAGATTTTTAATTATTCATCAGTTATGTATCAAATCCAGTAGAGGAAGCAATTCAATAAATATGCTAAAAGGTAACAAACAAACATCATTGACGGCTGGTCTTGATCAAGAATGCTTCTATAGGTAATACGGTTGTGATGGTGATTTTATGTAAGACCGTACTTAAAATCCACTAAATGCCAGTGGTTTAGTTACATAATTGTATACATAATATTGCTAAACTCCTCTGCACTTTAGCTGAAACTATTGTGTCTACTATTACCTTTAAGATCACACATTATAAGCAATAACCTTTACACAGAGGCTGAGAAACATTGCAATCAATCTGAGTCAGTCTGAGCGCTACAAGTCTGTGATGTATCTTTTTGCAATACGGGACTTGACTCTACTGGTTTTTGTACTCTGGTTGCGTTCCTATACAAAAGCAAGGTTGCTGAGCGCCTATGTCATTATGCAGTTAAAGCGCCATCCAGCAGGAACTATGTCGCTATTTGGGGAGGAATTTCTGGATTTCTGTTTCAAAACCATGAGGTTCTGGCTGGACTCTGTAGCAACACGTTTGCAACATACTGAAAGAGATTTGCAATTTTCACTGATTTCTCACAGTTAATTGCCATGTCATCACAAACAGATTGCATGTAATTGCCAACTTGACCCCATTCAGTGGCAAACTGATAAACTGACTGCATCTTCTTGCCATACTATTGCTGTCATGATGCACCAAAGTCACTTTGAAGGCACCAACTGACTGCCAGTTGTCGCAGACCTGGTTCCCTTCTTTAAAGCAGCCATCTCATTCAGGCGCCATTGATATGAAGATGAAGTTAGTCAGAGGTTTGATGGTAGAAATGACTGAAGGGCCAATACACAGAAGTGCTTCATGTGTAATGATAAAACACTCCAATGAGAATGGCAGTGCCAGTGTAACCTTCGTGATGAGAAAAGCGAAAAAGGCCTTCCGGTATTAATCTTTTATTTAACTAGCAATGGAACCGAATGCCTTTTAAAAAAAGCAGTTTTATCATCATCAGTTCTATTTACTGAATGCCACCTCTTTTCAGGATTCCACAGTTTGAAGCCTCAGCATTAGTGTTTTGGCTGCTGCCATGTTTATGTATACTTAGACAAAAGGGTGGAGTGTTACATTATTTGCTAACACAAGCCAGCTTGGTTAGCAAGTTGCATCCATAAATTATGTGGCTTCCATTGTGTGGTTGCCACCTGTTCCGTAAAATACGGATTCGTCCTTTATTTGGCAATTAAATGTTGCATCCGGTATTGAACGGATACCGGACACGATTTGTTCCGTATTTTCAAAAATGTCCAATACTCATCTCTGTCACACACACACATCAACACTAAATGTAACAATTAAGCACAGAATAAAATGCAGGAAATACTAAGGCCAGCAAAATTGTTGTGGATCCTCTTAGGAGCCCCCAGCCTGCTATGGACCAGTGACACACCCGCGCCTTTTAAAAATGTCCGCTACTACACACGACGCTCCACCACGTCCCCAGAAATGAAAACGTATGCAAAGATACAGACGTGAGTGTCCCCACTGACGCACGTCCATGGCTGACCAGCGTCAGTGGGGATGAGTTTAAGGCAAACTGTAACATTTGGCGGTGAGTATGTCTGATATAAAGGCAGCATGGATCAGGAGAGCAACACTGCAGAAACATAAGAGCTCAGAAAAGCCAGGCATCAGTGTCGCAGTTCTTCATACCACAGTCATCTCCGGAGACTGATATGGTACAGAACATTATGTTATTATTGATTCAGTTTCCTATTGTGCTTTAGTAGACTATTGTGGTTTGATTGATTGTTTAGGATGTTGAGTCTGAATGATCATTAATTGAATATACAGTAGTACTAGTATACATACATATGGCTAATGAAAGAACAAATCATGTCAATAGATTAAGAGTAAACCTCTGATTCTTGAGACTTTGGCAAAATCATGTCCCACCAAAAAATTGCAAATTCCATTGCACATTAAACGTAAAAATTCATAAAACATAACTGGGGTTAATTCTCTGAGAGATTTTGGCACATATACTATGATTTTTATTTAGTGATTTATATGATTTTATATGCGGGCGCCCACAAAATCATTTGTCCAAAGACAAGAGTCTATAATTTTTATTTGATGAAAAACTGTTTAAAAGTTAAAATATGAAATAACTTTGAAAGATGAAAGAGAAAAAATGAGAAGTCAAAGTCAGATTAGTTACATTCCTGAGGGTTTTTTTTTTGGGGGGGGGGGTTCCTCTTTAGTTAAAAACATCCCCAGGGTTCACAACGAGAGTCCCTACAGCAAGAACAGTTATGCACTTTAAAGCTGAAGTATGTAACTTTTACAAAAATAGGTTTTTCAGCCAGGTGCGACAGTGCCAGTCGAATGGGCGTTAGCTGGAACCCCGTTAAAGACACGAGCATCACCACATATTTTTCAGCAGTTTGCAAATCACAGCTCAGCAACTCCCTCGGCATATCATCAAATAATGGTAATAATAAATAATAATGATAACGTAGATTTATATAGCGCCTTTCAAGAAACCCAAGGTCACTGAACAAAGAAGGACCCCCCCCGAAAAAAAACCCCTAGGAATTGAAGACCTTTTTGAACAGGTGATTTTTCAACAGTTTCTTGAAAGAGTCCAGTGATGGGGTATTGCAAAGCTGAGAAGGGAGAGAGTTCCAGAGAGTAGGGGCTGCCACACTGAAGGCTCTGTCCCTAAGGGTATGGAGGTTGGCGCGAGGGACAAAGAGCAGACCCATGGCTGAGGACCGTAGTGTACGAGGCTGTTTGTGTGGGTGCAGGAGGTCGGACAAGTATTGAGGGATTTGTAAGTGAGGAGAAGGATCTTGTACACAATGCGAGACTTTACTGGGATCCAATGTAGCTTAATAAGAGTGGGGGTGATGTGTTGCCAGACCTTAGTGTGGGTTAGAAGCCTGGCAGCCGAATTCTGGGCATGCTGGAGCCTGTCCGGGGCTTTGCCTGAGATCCCGAACAAGACCCCAGTGCAGTTGTCCAGCCAGGTGGTGAAAAAGGCACGGATAAGGGTCTCTGCTATAGAATCAGTAAGTAAAAGCCAGAGTCTAGAGATGTTCATAAGGTGGAAAAAGGCTGTTTTAGTGACCGATTCGATATGATTCTTGAATGAAAGTGTGGAGTCTAAGACGACACCCAAGTCGTGAACATATGGTGATGGTGAGATGGGGGAACCATCTATGACAATGAGTAGGTCTCTGAATGTCTGAAGTGGGGCTAATAATGGTAAGCTAATGTTTTTTGATAAAGGCTTGAGGCTTTAAGTTTGAAGATATCAGAAGTGTTACATTTTATTATATTTGATCTGCAGACCAAGCTGGGGTTTTGTTTTTTGCTTGTTTGTTTGTTTTAGTCAACCACAGCCTCAGAATAATTACTAGTAAACAGTTGATCTTGTTCATCACTCTAAAGCCAAGCAATGGCTGGGTAAAGTGACTGAAAGTTGGCATGTCAGTTTTGCAAAGTAGCGCAAATTATTGGCAGCAGTCAAAGGTGTGGGTTGTGGTGGATCTCTAAAACTCATCTTTTCTCTAAACCAGGCAATAGTTAAATAATCTGTTTAATCTCATATGCTAAAATATGCAAACTGGCCTGTGACTCAATTTTTTTTTAATGATCAGCAGCTCTATATAAGGTAGATAAAAAGACTTCACTTGGACCATTTAGATCTTTTACAGTAAATGCTGCTCACACACAGGTATCTTTCTATTAGCAATATATGTAAAATATAAAAAAGAAGTCACTGGTGATATTTTTTGCAAAGCATTTTTGTCAGTTATTACTACTTCAAAAGAAGGCCTTATCTTTTTGTTTTACTTGTAATGAACTAATTTTTATATTGTTGAATTGCTGCTTTTTTGAGCAATGGGTATTTTTCCACCACTGAACAGCACAGTGTAAAGGTTCAAACTATCTTTTTCAAATATCATCACTGTACTGGCTTTAGGTAGAATTACTTAAACGACACCAATCTGGATATTGTAGCTATGTATCAGCACATCCAGAGGAGCATCAACAACACCACAGTGGACAGAAAGAGGAGATCGAGTTTCTTCTTTAAGCTATCAAATTCTGCAAGATCCAATAAAGTTTACCTTCTCTTTGGCGACTGAGCCACTTTAGTACAGCTCGATAATCTCAATTGCCACTGCTTGCTCACATTAGGCCCACTGTATCATGCAGCAAGGCAACACTCATAAAGATTTGGATAAGTAATACATATCACATGCTGAATGTTGCGTACTTTTCAGAAGGGTTAGGTTACCTTTGTGGTGAAAGCTTGTCAATAAGTGCTGTTTATACCTCTGGAAACTTTATGCAAGAATTTTCTCCTCCCTTGGAAAATAATCATTGATGCAGATTTGTTTTGTTGTGGAGGTAATGATTCAGTCCAAGATAAAGACTCGTCCGATTTCCTTTTAGCCCAAATTGGGCTATTTTTCCTTTAGAGGTCTAAGCAACTGGGATAACAACCCAGAGCTATTACATTTCTCGACTGTTTTGCTCTTACGTGTCAACACTCTTATGGTTCTTATTTTCTTTTGATACGTGGTTGGAGTGGTATCAAATCCTTAAAGTAGCAGAGTCTGCAAGTCTACCTGAATGTTTTGAGGCTAAACCAGGAGAGACAAGAGGCCTGAATTACAATTAGACCAGTTGGTAGAGAAAGCTTGGATTGTGGTGTATACATATTGGAAAAGCTGAGGTATTTGTAAGAAAAGGGGAAATACGTTGAACTTAATTGGTACAGAGGGAATGAGTAAGATTGTGGTTGATCGCTTTCTCCCGCAGATGAACCAAACTCATACACAGTAAGTCGTGAATGGACCCATGCTTGTCCCTCAGGGCCAAGCATAGTCCCTGGAGATTAATAACTCAGGCTTGAGACTGCAGACATTAAACCACAGACACCACCATCATTCAAGCTTCCAGATTGAGGGTTGGCACATTAGATTTGAATAAATACCTCTCCTTGATGATACATTCCATCTTCTTACCCATCCTCACTGTTACCACTGACGTCATTGCAAACGTCACCCATTACTGCAGCCACAGTAAGATCTACAGGGGTTAAATATGATGTCTTTAGGGCTGGATTGAACAGCCATGTCTGTTAGCAGTGGAATAAGGAAAGCAAATGATCCATCATCAAAAAGGAGAGAAGCAGTGATTTGTTCGTGGCTGCAGAGTCGAGGCCTGTGCCAAATCATCCAGAACAGATGCCCTGATCCAGCTAGCTGGCATCTCAGCTTGAACCCTCCTTTCCTCCTTGCCGGCCAGCTCTGGTGTCTGGGAATCTGGGATGCTGTCACTCATCATCATCCAGTCAAGTGGGAAGCCAGAGCTTTATATGGATGCCGAAGTGGAGAGCGTTAGGGTAGCATGCCAGCGGCTGTGAATTCAAAGCTGCTGGTAGTGTTATTTTTAGTAGTAGCAAAAAGTGCACTGTAGTAGTAGCAGCAGCAGTTGAGCCAACATTTTCTGAGTAATAATACTGCTGAAAATAATCTCTTAAGTTACTACTGTATCGTTAGCACATTTATGGTAATTTCATGAGATTTGTAAAGTAGGGGCAAATAACTGTAATATGCATCCTGCATAGGTATAGACAACGAGTTCCTGTGGACTGTGGAAAAGAACTTCTAACTCAATGTTATCAAAATGGTATAAAAACATGCAAATACAAATGTTAGATATTGCTAAGATTGTTCTGTTAAACCACAAATAAGATAATAGTAAGCCTAAAAAAGCAATATTGTAGCCATCTTCATAAAAATCTGTAAAATAAAAATCTGAAAATCAGTGTGTATAGATTGTGTATAGCTTTATGGAACATCACCACTAATCACTAATATTGTGCATTTAAGCCAATTTGTTACATAAGTTCAAAAATGATCTAAAATTGTCACTACTGGAAAAGTAATGAAAGTTTTGAAAGTTAGAAAACTAAAAACTAAATACTAAATACTTTATTTTGGGCAAAAATGAATAAAATAGAATTTTATGCAAATTTACAATATTGTAGTATATACTCCATGTCTCTATGTATATATTACAGTTTCTTGTAATATGACATGGTTTAGATTCCAGCTAAAATGTACTGCACAACACTTATTAAAGATGCAGTCAGTGTTTGAGAAAATCAGACATCATGTTTAATGTTGGCTCTGACAGCATAAGATTTTTGTGTCCTCATATGCATCTCTGCAGGGTTCTTTCAGGACAGATCAGCAAAAGTTAAGGGTTAAGATTTCTGTTTGTTTTTTGTTAGGGTCAAGTATTTTTTGTGCTTTTGAATAACTTATCCAAATGCAATTATTAATTTAATTTCTGTCATTTAAAAAAAAAAATTAATCAGTTGTGCGCTATGACTGCTGCTTCATGCTATCCAAGCAGGACTCTGCGTCATTAGCTGGCACTGGAAAAGAGGGGATTCTTGTTCTTCCACAATGTGCAAGTGTGAACCATTTTTAGTGGGGATGGAGCATTTTTAAATGCATAGTAATAGTCTTTTTCTTTCTTTTTTGTTGTTTCTAAACACTTAACATATCCGTAGCTTCTGGGTAGCCCTTGATTAATCCAGTTAGGATTACAAAGCCTCCACAGAGCAGCAAGTCATTCAAACAATGGAGGAGTGATAATAAATGATATCTGTACCATGCCATTAGCACTGATGCTCAAAACCACCACAGAGTGTTAGATGTTTTTTCCCCCATTTTTTCTTCTCTTCATTTTTGCATGGTTAAAAGCCAAGAGATTAAGAAAATTTCCCATTTAGTCAGTCCACTGTTTGTGGACACCATTGTCCAGTGTTAATCAGATATGCAAGTGCACATTTTTAAAAATGCGATTCTGAAAAACTGCTACTAAATGCAAAAAAAATCTTAATTGGTCAGTATACAGGTCTGTCCAAAAGTCTTGAGCCACTCCTCATTTCTTGACATTTTGTTAGGAAAATGGGAAATAGGCTAAGCGATTTATTGAAATATGCACAAACATACATGTAAATACAGCATATAAGGCAAAAACCCAGTTTGTACAATTCTAATGAGCTTGAAAGTCAATATTTGGTATGACCACCTTTATTCTTCAATAAGCTTTCTCAGGAAGCTTTCTTGTAATTTCTTTAAGCAGTCTTCAGGAAAAGTTCTCCAGGCTTCTTGAAGGACATTCAAAGCTCTTCTTTGAATGTTGGCTGCCTTTTGTTCCGCTCTCTGTCAAGATGATCCCACACTGCTTCAATAATGTTGAGGTCTGGGCTCTGGGGAGGCCAATCCATGAATGATAGTGTTTTTCTATCCAGGTATGGTTTTTCTGCATTGACAGTGTGCTTGGGATCATTTGAAAAATAAAGCTGTTGCCAGTCAGACGTTTTTTTGGTATTGCCGGATGGATATAATGGATCGAAATCTGACAGTACTTTTTTTGTGTTCATAATTCTGTCAGTGCTGAGAAGATCCCCAACACCAGTGGCCAAAATGCAGCCCCAAACAATGACAGCACCTCCACTATGTTATACAGATGGCTCTAGACACTCACCATTGTACATCTCTCCTAACCTCTTTCATACATACTGATGATGATTAGAATCAAAATTTTCAAATTTGGATTCAAAACATACAATGTAAAATTGATTGTTTGGTAAATAATCTTATGTGTAGAGACCGCACTGGTACATCCCTTGAATTAGGTGTCTTTTTCATTCTTGAATGATTCATGGGCCAGAGTTAAGTAGCTTAACAAACAAAAGGAAATCCTCTGAAAATGGGCAGGTTCAAGGACTGGACTGCAAATCAGTGAAAAAGCAGCCAAAGAACAACTTTTTAAGACAGTCAGAAACCTTGGAGAACTATTGCTCGAGGCCACTTTAAAAATGACAAGAACGTCCACAGCAAAATATAAAGAAATGAGGGGTGGCTCAAGACTTTTGCACATCACTGTATTTTGCAATATACTGTTTTGTGGTAGTGACACATTTTGAGAGAGGCAAAAAGCATAATAATTCAAACATAGAAATAAAAATACAAACTTAGAGTTAACTGTACAGTTACTAGAAACATGCATCTTGCGTATTATACAGGGCAGTTTTAACCATGTTTGTAGAATGGACCATGTCCTGTGCACAGAGGTGCAGATTTAAAACAACCACACTCTTGACATAATTAGAAATAATTGATTGGAAGGTCCAGGCATTGACTTAGACCTGCTGACTTCTGGCATAACAGACTGTTTCTAATGTCATGCCACCTTTTAGATGGGTCCAGTGCTGGATCTAGAACCAGGTTATAGTTCATACCACTAAGCATTGCACAGTTTCTGTAGAGTGCCTGTATGCTCTCCTTTTCAGGATTGGAACAGTTGAAGGCGCAAGCGGAGTCTGGCCAGTAGTATTCACTGGCTTCCATTGCCACTGTGTAGGAATACTTTCCTGAATTGGAGAGGGTAATTTCTGTGTGATTACAAGGAGAAGGCTCTGAGTGTTGTTTGTTCGTATGCACTGAACTTCACCTCAGGGTACTTGGCCTCTGTGAAATCTTGAGGTGATGTTGTGTATGGGATTCCATGCATGAACTCTATTGTTCTGCTGAAAGATATCAACGCTCATGGGCGATGTTAGAAAAAAACCTGGAGGTGAGTGGGTGAAAATGAGGAACAAGAACCAGAATGCACCTGAAGGCTGTTTGAGTATTTATTACTGATGTCAGTGGTTTTTGTAAAATAATTGTAAACTTCAACTAAAGAAGTTTAGGCCTTAAACATATAATCATAGCATTTTAAAAAAAAAATGAAATTAATATGTGGAATATTCTCAGTCTCATGTTTTCCACCTCAGGGACAGGTGATCCAATCAAACATAATACAAATGGATTAACACGCCAGAATTAAATCCCCCCCCTTTTTTTTAGAAAAAAAGAAAGAAAGAAAAGAATTAAATCCCCTTCAAGTTTTATTATGATATAATGTGAATATGTAACTTCACAAAATATTGTCAGTTCTATAAAATAATAAATACTCTGCTACAGTAGATCTCAAAGAAAACATACTGCTGTGATGACGGACTTTTTGTGCAGAATGTTATCTTGAATGTTGCTCCTCTTTCAACCCCATCTGCAAATCTCCTTACAAGAAAGGAGGCGCCATTCATTTACTGACATCAGAGCTACGAGTGTGTGAGAGTCAATTAATTTGTGAAATTGACTCGTCTCTGTAGTGTGCTTAACACCATAATGCTGCTGGTTCTAACTTGTGATTGAGGCACTAAGTGGCAGGTTAGGATTAATCTTTTCACACAGGAGAGCCTCTGCTCCTCTCTTTCGGCTCATGGCAGCAGCTGCACCATCAGCTGCAAAGCCTAAAAACCATGTGTGTAACATTTCTTCAGACAAACAGCAAGACTTTCTGACCACAGGATGTGAGACATCAGCCCCATGACATAGCTACAGTTCCTAAGAAACTGCAGATCTCATCTTTAAAGAGAATTCTCATGTAGATGATCAGCATGTACTTGACACTCAGTAGAAGTGTTTCCAGGGTTTTTTTTGTGAGTGTCCTGTAAAATATGCTGATTTGACTCTGATTTTTCTTGTTTGTTAGCAGTAGATTTCACGCTGAAACAGCCCCAGTGCAGTATCATCACTACTGTAACGCGACCGTGAGCGCGCGAAGTTCTGATTTGATTGGTTTGAGATGCAAAGCAAATGAAAAAAAAAAAGTGAGACAGCAGCCCCATTGCATAGCTACAGATCCTAAGAAACTGCACATCTCATCTTTGGTGAGAATTAAAAAAAAAAAAATCACACCCTGCTCTACATATAGCATGAGTGAGCTGAATGTTTGGTTAGCACAAGGAGGTTTGAGACCATTCAAATAAACACAAAACAAAAACAATCAGTGGCTGTCAGGGCTGTTCAGTAAATCTGATGGCTCAATATTGGAAGATCCATGGTGATGCCTGTGGCTTCATCACGGTTTTCCTGCAGTCCAGTCACTTTCATCACACATTTTTACTGAAGCTTGGCAGCCAGAGCTGCACATGTACTAAACAGATGACTGTGGTGGTCCTACAAACTGGATGCCATTTTATAGATAACCAAAAATTAGCCATATACGTCACATATGAATACAAATAGATTTGCTGGTATTTGAAATGTTTAAAATCTGACCCTAAAAAGTGAAAATGTTGCCACACTTTTTACAGCTGACACCACAAAGGAGAATGAACTTCTGTTTCAGATTTCATGGCAATCCACCCAACAGTTGTTGAGCCATTTCATTCAAAAACCAGAGAAAGGCAGGGGTCACTGGGATGTAAAGTCTGTACAAATCTTTGTAGTTATCTATCCAGTAGACATTGAGATATTTACTTGCTAAGGAAAAACTTAGTAAGGAAAAATAAATCCGATCTAGAAAGTCAGGTAGCAATATAGATGAATAACTACAAAATCTAATGGCAGTCTAATCAATTCAAACACAGCTAGAGTTGCTTTGATTAAAGCAGCACACTGACTGGCCAACTGACAGTCTAGCACTGCCATCATTAGAACCATGAAAATAGAAATATGTAAAAGGAAAATGAATTGTTTTCAGCTCGACTTCTTGGTAAGATCCAGTGGGAAACTCTTGAGGGACATTTAAGCCATCATGTTCGTTTAAATGGTCCCCTGAGTGTCCCCCCAGAGCTATAGACATCCTATACAGCTTTCTTGAGAGCACAATGCAACCTAAGGCCCTATAAAACAATTAACTAGTGAATAAATAGACTGTGGTGGAGAGTGATGCTGGTGTGATTTGACCTGTTGACGTTGTGGAATCTGTGAGAATGTGCTATGGGTCTCCATGTCAAATTTGACTCCTGGAGAGCGCTTGGCAAATTTGCAAAAGGCAAAGTTACTAAACAGAGCCATTAGTGTTGGGTAGACCAGTGGTCTGGCTTGAGGGCCTGGTTGAGCGGCAGGGGTCCTGTGGTAGGAAGTCGTGGTCTGTAGAAGGCAGGCAAGGGGATTTGGAAGCGTGAAGCCCAATTCACATGGCCTGCTGGCTGGACCAGAGTACGAAACAGATAGGGTGTCTGGGAAAATATGTGAATATTTTTGATTCATCACATTTGGAGACCACATAAGACACTGAATCTCACTATCTATCTTTATCCAGCCTTCTTGTGACAAGCATAACCATAGTATTACTTTTGTATAGTATGCAAATGTTACTTCATCCTCTTCTTTTTGGTTTCTTTCTGTTTTTTATAAAGGAGAAAAACAGTAAATGTATTTCAGGTAATGTATGTACTGTATGTCATAGAGTAGGATATGGGAGTATTAGAGCATCATTTGTTGAATAGTAGTTTTAACCACATATAGAATTGATGCAGTACAGCACAGTCAGTCCACACTTGAATGTGAGTCAGATGTTATTTTGTTCTTTTGCAGTCTGCAATTTAGTGAATGCATGGTTACCCCCCCCCCGCCCCTTTAAGACTACTTTTGACTGATCCCTTATTCACAAAAGGCCACCACAGTAGATGACTTTTACACTTTTTACACTGGATGCCCTTCCTGATGCAATCCCAGAGACCATAGGCCCACATGTGCAGCTGACAAATGTGCAGCAACTGTGTGACGCCATCGTGTCATTATGGTCCGAAATCTCGGAAGAATGTTTCCCGCACCTTCTTGAATTTATGCCACAAAAAATTAAGTTTTTAAGGCAAAAAACCCAGTACCAGCAAGGTAGTACTTATACACACACACACACACACACACACACACACACACACACACAGACAGACACACACACACACACACATACACAAAAGTAAATAAGATAAAATTTAATGCAATTTCCATTTAAAATATGAATATTTTGAACAAAAAAGTTATGTCTTTTCAGAGATGTGCGCTATGCCAGATTGGGCAGAAATTTAGGGTTCATTTTTAAAATCCATGTATACTGTACTAAAATTATGTCATTATGTGTACTTAGTAGTGTTTATATTTGGCATGTAGATTTTATTGAATGGAGTAAGTCATGCGGGAGGTACAATCTACTGCCATCTGTGAAACATGGCGGCGGTACTGTCATGGTTTGGGGCTGCATTTCAGTCAGTGGTGTTGGGAATCTTGTCAAAATTGATGGAATTATGAGCACACAAAAGAAGAAAAGTCAAATTTTGACTCACCATGCAATAAATAATGTGGAAAGTGTTTATTTTTCAACATGACAATGATCCCAAACACACTGCCAATGCAGTAAAAGCATACCTGGATAGAAAAGCACGCAATGGAGCACTATGAGTTACGGATTGGCCTCCCCACAGCCCAGACCTCATGACTACTGCAGCAGTGTGGGTTCATCTTGACAGAGAACGGAACAAAAAAGAAGAGCTTTGAATGTCCTTTAGGAAGCCTGGAGAAGTATTCCTGAAGACTACTTAATGAAAGCTGCCTGAGAGAGTTCAGGCTGTGGTGAAGAATAAAGGTGGTCACACCAAATATTGACTTTCAAGCTTGTTAGAATTGCACAAGCTCAGTTTTTGCCTTATATGCTTTATTTCCATGTATGTTTGCACGCTTCAGTAAATTGCTGCACCTATTTCCCATTATCCTAACAAAATATAAAGAAATGGGGGGGGGGTTCAAGACTTTTACACATTACTGTATCCTCAGGAATTTTAAGAATGCAAAATTGACCCTATGGGTTCTATTTTGAAAACGCCCCAGTGTCACTGGGAATCCCGCTTTTCTAGTAGACCATCTCATCCTTTGTGTTTGAGCTGTGGGTCTGGACACAGTGTGTTCCTGCTTTGGAGAGGCCCAGCGGTTATCACTTCAAACATATACCACATCATTCGTCACCCAGGATGCTTTTTACCTGTGGTTCTATGTTCTTCCAAAACTAATGAAACCCCACAAACCTAAGGGGAACATAAAAAGCCAACTGCTAATTTGTTTACTTTCAACAGCTCCACTCCTTTTCAAATTGAGTGTGTTTGGGGAGCTTTTGGCACCTAACAGGGGCTTTCTTTAAAGTAAGGGTGAGCCAGACTGTCCTCATCATCCCTGTGGTTCATTTCGGTTACACTAGATGGACAGGGGGAAAAGAAATTCAAGCTGTGGTTCTGTTTAAGTCTTGGAGCACTGAAACAGTGATATCTTTGAAATACTGGCTGTGGTGAGCAGAGAGATGGTGCTATATGTCAAATCCTGATTGATTTTATGATTGCATCAGTCTTCATGATTGTCCATTGTCATCTCAACCATTCACTCATACTTACAGAGCGCGCGTGCGCTCACACACACACACACAAACACACCCTTTTACAATAATTCAAACTTGCTTAATAAGATAGTGCTAAAGAATATCTACCTGAGACAAATCAAATCAGTAGTATTAGTTCAGGAGGTGGTGTATAAAATGAATCACCCAGGGGACTTTGGGAGATGACTGATTCTCCTGGTTTCTCTTTCCCTTCTCTCACCCTTGTTCTGCTCTCTTACTGTCGTCAGGGAAGAGGAAGAACATCTGATGGCAATCACAGAGGGCATGTTCATATGTCATCTTTCAGGTTCCCAACTGTTAAAGCGATAGTAAAGCAGAGAAGGTCATCATATCTCTGGGTGCTTGGCAGGATGACTCATGCCGGGTTATATACTGGTCACAGTGGGGCTTCCGTTCTGGAGTTTAACGCACTTTTCACAGGCTCATCTTTCCAACCACCATAGGGCTAAATTCCACATGTGCGTGCTAACTTCTGTTACTTTTGCCTAAAGCAGGGGGTGAAGTGGACATGGACCAGCAGGTGTGATCTGTTACTTAAAAAGGAAGGTAACATTCCCTCACAGCATGAGGCAGGTAGCTGATTTGGTACAGAAAGACAGCATTTACCAGGACATAAACATTTATGGGCTGGTATATATGCAGAGGTTGAGGAGATGATTTTATACAGATGCATGCTAAATTGTGAACTTTAATATAACCCTAAAGAATGCGTTTTCCTGTTATGATAACCATAAGCAAAGCACACACTTGTGGGCATGCTTTTATTTTCAGGCTGACCTCTGAGCATCACCTTTAAGCTGACTTTAGATTTGTTTCAAACTTCAGTTAGTTCTTCGATAATATTGGGACAACTGCTTTCTTTTCAAGGAGAAGCACTTGCTTAAATCACATTTAATTACTTGATGCACCCCTTATGAATGTAATACAGAGATGTGCTTTGGTCTGCTGTCCTCACTGCTGGAAAAGACTGCAGCCGATCGGATGAGTCACCAGTCAATAAAATCAATGAAACCTTCATTTTCCTAGTGGCATCAATATGGCTGTTATTGCACGCATGCAAAAGCTATATTTGTTGTCATAGGACGAACTATGACTGCACCACCAAGGACATCTAGTTATTAGATTAAATAGTAACAAAGAGATCATACATATGTTTAAGTCAAATTTGAGTGTGTTTCCAGGGTTTTCTGGAATGGAGGAGCTCCATACCAATATTACAGTCACATTAAGTCTTTCCCCCACAAAGACAACATTTTTGTACCCTTAATGACGAGTTTTGGTTCAATGACCCTCACTAATTTCTGATGCACACCCAGTCATTTTGTTCTGGAGACAGAAACCACTCAGTTCAGAAAACAGAAACAAGGGTTACCCCTAGTAGGCATCCAAGAGGGAAAGAGTTGAAGTACAAGAATCAACTATGGGGTAATGAACTCACAAATCACAGTCTGGTTACAACTGTAATTTTTTTTTTTTATTCTGTTGAGTGATTGAAGTAAAGAACAATGATTCACACATCCCTTGTTCACCTTTGCACAGTGTGGGATGTATTTACAAGGGTATATTTACAATGATGCACTGAGGCGGACAACACACAAAAAGGGAGATCAGAAGCCTGCAGTCCCTCTCTTCTCCTTACACATAACCCTGACTCAGACCTGACTAATGCAAATATGCCACCTGAAATGACATATTTGCATGACTAGATCAGTAAATAGCAAAACCGGCACCTTTTGTTGTTGTTTTTCTTTTCACCTCACGTGATTAGACGGTTCTCCTTTCTCATCCTCACCCACCATGAACTCTCTGTTGACTTGTGATCTACTTAGCAGCTCATTAGTTGACTGGTACTGCAGGCCAGAAGTGGAACCACTATATATCAGGTTGCTGTAGCCCCCAAATTGGAAGAAAATTAGATTTTATCTTTATAAAACTTATAAAGTTGATAATAGATGCTCCTCAAACTCAAATTGATTGGGTTTGACTTTAGGACTTTAACAGTATTGAACTGAGGTAGAGTTACTTATTGTTACTGGGCTTTAAACTGGAGTGAGGCTCTGGCTCCACTGATCTGGATGCAAGTGCTTGGTGATGGAACAAACAATGTGATGTCACAGTGGGGTTGACAGCCTTTATGCTTGCATCCCCTCTTGTGGCTCGTCGCACACGGACACATAGTTTTTTGTTTGTTAGCTCTGTTTCTGTCATGAATGCATTCAGCAGTTTGAATAATGTCTTGCCTGATGTTCTTTCAGGCAGTCACATAGTTAGCATCACATAATGAATTATAGAGTCATGTGAAAAAGATGGTTTTCACAGGACTTTATCTAGCTAAGTACACCCTTACTGGTCCCATAGGCATTAAAAGGATAAGTGGCACCCAGTGGGTGTGACCACTTCTATAAGAGCAGATGTTTTTCATCAGTTTGCTGGTCTGGATCATTCAGGTGTGTGTTAATACAATGCCACAGTTTTCCCACACATCAAATTCACCCCAAGCTCAAACCATGCAATGCTATGAGAAATCGCAAAACCCCCAAGAGCTTTATGTCAAGACGGTTACGGTGGCCCTGAGAGGTCAAATGCACTGCGACTTGAGAAAATATCAGCAAATAGAAAACGTGCACAAAAAGGATGTTGAGTAAAACACAACAAATAGAAAAAAATCATAAGTGCAAAAAAAAGATACAAGGTAATGTGTGGTTTAATTGCATGATCCATATACTGTAGATGTGCTATTAGCTGTTTACTGTTGTTAGCTTGGCTAAACTGTCTTGCTCAAATATCTGTTTGGTTTATCAAGATATCGCTTAATTGCAAAAGTGCGTTGACATTTTTGGAGCTGGTCTAACAGCTAACTGTCAGCTGACTGGGCGGTCAAGGCTCACCTCGATACCCGGAGAGAACATCTGACTCTCAGCACATTGTTTTTAGACTCCCGCTGGCTTTCGCTGCTGAGTGGACGTTAAACACATATATAAGTCACTCAGATGATATCTAACAGTTAATCTTTGGTTTATTTCAGTGTTTCATTTTTTCCTGAGCAAATCAGGTTGGCTGAGATTGAAGTTAAGCTTCATAACTAACATAGTTTTGTTCGGGGAATAATTAGGCATGGACAGTAACGACATGTCCTTACCAATATCACATAACATCCGTTATGTCCCTACCGACCACGGTGTATGATTAACTAGGGACGTTCGGGAGATATCCCTACCAATATGAAATGACAGCAGGTATGTCCCTACCAATATTTGCTCCGCGGGTGGTCCCCCCAGAACCCGATTCGACATCCCTCCCAATGTTAATACCAAACCTACGCCCTTGGTTTTATTTAATTAAATGTCTTACTGAAGCACTGTCAGTATATTTGGAAATGAATCACTTATTCATCTTTATTCCTTGTATTCCTTGATGCAGAAATGTGCTATAATTGTTTTAACAGCTTGTTTTGAATTAAAATTGACATTAAATACCCCCCCCCCCAAAAAAAAAAAGAAAAGAAAAAGAAGAAGAAAACGAATATCACAGCTGCTCACTTCCAGCCTTCATGGGCTCAGAAGGACCCGTTCTGTGTGGGCCGGGTACTTCGGAGTTTGGAGGGGTTTCCAGGAGAAAGCTTCTTGTCTCTAAAAAGAACCGCACAGCTTAGTTTTACAAAGTTGCATTTCACAACTATAAGACTTCTGGAACAATGTCCTTTGGACAGATGAGACCGTGCCACATTTGCAAAAAAACAAACTCAGCATATCAGCACAAACACCTCATACCAGCTGTCAGGCACAGTGGTGGAGGGGTGATGATTTGAGCATGTTTTGTAGCCACAGGACCTGCACTCATTGAAGCACTCATTGAGTCAACCATGAACTCCTCTGTATGCCAGAGTATTCTAGAGGCCATGTGTCTGACAGCTAAAGCTTGGCCAGAACTGGGTGATGCAACAGGACAATGACCCCAAGCAAATCTACAACAGAATGCCCAGAAAAGAAAAGAATCAAGGTGTTGCAGTGGCCCACTCAAAGTCCAGACCTCAACCTGATTAAGGTCCTGTTGTGGCATTAAATACTTAGTACTAATTAATTAATTTACTAATTATTTTGTGGTTTGTGATTTTAAGTGCCACAGACCTCTAGGAATCCAAGGACCTACGTTTGACAACCACTTCTCAATTTATCATAGATATACAAATTATGGAAAAATTTATCATAGATATACAAATTATGGAAAAATGCCTACAGTGGTTAGATTCTTTAATGCTTAGATGCTTAATGCATAGTGCTTAAATAAAATATAAGGTAATGGTTAACAATGGCATGTTAAACACACCAAATAAATTATTGGAGGAAAAAAGAAACCTTCCTCCTCCCTCCTTTATGTCACAGTTTGAATCAAATAAACACTAAATACATACAGTTTTATAAAGAATTGATTTTGAGTTACAGTTTAACATTTATTCAAAGCCATTATGTATAGTTAACTGGACTGAAGAGAGTTTCAGGCAATGATTTTTGTCCTTTAAAAACTGTAGTTTTGCACACTATATCTTTCACCACTCTTTGACCTTTACTGGCTTTAAATATCGCCCGTATAGTTAAATCTCCAGCATATGTAGGAGATTCCTCTGAACCACTGCAATTCCATACATTTTGTCACTCTTGTAGCTTTCGCTTTAACGTCTGCCTTCAACACTTTAGGATTTATGGAGGAACCATTTTAACATCCATGAGAGGTTTATGAACCCCAGTAAAATGTTATTTTGTTCCGTCTCCCAAATGGTCAGACCACAAACCATCCAATCGTGGCATTAACAGTCAGTATTGACCTGTTTTTCTGCTGCGGCCTGCTCCCATGGCATCCAGTCAAGACTCTGAAGACAGGCCTCCAGCCCAATCCTTTGCTCAGATGGAGAGAGCAAACTGAGCCAAGCACTTCTTATTCTACAATAGTCCGGAAAATTTGGACACCTTCCACAGCGTTTTATTGGTTCAGGCCCTCTGGGCTCTTGCCTTGATCACAGCATCAGACTTTTTCTGGGATGTTTTTGTGTGAACCAAGGATCACACAAGGTCAGACATTTTAGAGCGTTCCATGTGGTGTTTGCCATTTGTGTTTGTCTGTGATCAAATCTATGTTCAGTTATGCTGAGGCGATGTTTATACTCACTGAGGTGAATATGGATGTCGACAGCCATCTTGGCTACCCTGCTGAGTTTTATGATTTTAACATTGAACAGAAGATTGAACTCTATAAAGTTCTCAGAATATTATATTTCAGTAAGTATTAACTTCTCGATTGTCTGTCATTATTTAATTACACTTCTGTGTTCTATCAGATTGAGCAAGAGAAATTATATTTAACTTGTCAGCTTCAAGTCCTGTGTGAGTTTCACAGCTATAGATCGTTACTGTTTGTCCATTATTTCTGCTTTACTGTCACAGACAGTGATGTTTACTTTGAAACCCCCCAGAGTAATTTATTTTTTTCAAATCTGCCTCGTTCGTATTATTCAAAATTGCGTGACTGGAGACAAACTAGTACTGTGCCTCCACTGAAAAACATTTAATCATTCAGTTCATGTAGTTATTGACAAATTTGACATTCCCCTTCTGAATACTGACGCCTAAGACAGCTAACGTAAATGTTGCATCATATTTAAGACCTGACATTTGCTTCATCCTTAAGCCGTTTTTTTTGGTCAGTTTCAGATGCCACTTATCGTTTCCAATGAGCAATAAATCCTATGACAATCCCGAGTGTGGTTCCCTAAAATTTGGCGGAAAGAGTGCATCTCAAACCATACAAGGGAGAAATACATTTTCCCACCACAAAAGAATTACATGAAGGAGACATGACTAAAAACAGACGGTGGTTTGACATAGGAATAGCACAGTGGAAAGTAAGGCTGTTGTGGCTGGAGCAATGGAGAGCTAGGTACTATGCTATGCACTTTTGCCTGTAAATGCAATGACAAAGGTTAAATTCAAAACTCTTTGTGGGTGGGGTGGGGGAGTTAAATGTAAATGTACTATTTTTACTCTGTCTTTACACCAGCTGCAAATTATCTTAATGTAAGTTTTATTAAAAGTGTCTCAAGTAATTCTGACCTTAAAGCTTTTGAGAAATTATATTATATATTAACAATAGATCAAATAACTGGACAATGATGTCACATTTTTTGCAGAGGAGTGCAGTTTCTTTCAGAAACATGTTAAGACTGTATAAAAGAAGTTGTCATTGACATCTATGCATTTTGACTCATTTTTGTTGTTCCCAGGGAACTTATGCCTTGCTGGACTTTAAAAAGAATGCAAGTTTAAGGCACTTTAGCATCACCTTTCAGAGCTTTTGTTAATGTCCATCCATCCTTATCCAGTTCAGGGTTGCTGGGGATCCCTTGTTTCCTGTCAGTCTGTGAGAGGCGGGGCCACTGTGGACAGGTTGCCAGTCTGTCACAGGGCTAACTCAGAGAGACAGAAAACAATTAACTGCCATGTTTTTGGACTGTAGGAAGCCAGAGTACTTGGGGAGGCATGCAAACTCCACAAAGACAGGCTCCAGCCCTGATTCAAGCTCCAACCTCCTTATGACAGTGACAGCCACTGCATCAGCGTGGCGTTAACTCAGATGAAATACAGTCAAAATATACATTCAGGAAGGTGGAGAGTGAGTATGTAATTATAAATATACACCCAGGTAGTCACTGCTGCTAAATTATTTACAAACTCATATTTTGAGTTATTAATATGATTTTCACATTTGTTTTCTTTGTTTAATATCACCCCTGATTACCATGGTTGCTACACCTGTTGATAATATGCTTGTGTGTTTTCAGCTTCCTGTGAAAACTGTAAAATAAGCCTCAACCCTCTACCTCGCCATCTTGAATATGTCTTTTTTTTTTTGTTCTAATGGGAATGCATGCCTTTCGTTAATTTCCGTTAGTGTACATTTTAAATGTTTACATATTATTTGATAGTAATTAGAGGACCAAATAGGATAACTAATGTATTTTAAAACAATTGTTTTCATACTGTGCTGCCATTTGCCTGAATGAATGTGTGTGTTGTGTTTACACGTGCACTAGTTATCCTGGTTTTGATTGGAATTTTGCTGAATCCTGATCAGTTATACCCTGAATCCCGTCACTTGACCCACTGGATTTTTCTCTTCAATAATGTTATTAAGCAGAATGGTTTGGTGACATAGTGTCAGCTCCTGATGGATAATAAGCAGTTGAAAATAGTCCTGCTAAAACACAGGGTAGAGTAAGTGAAACCCAGAGACACGGATTACCTATTTGAAATTAATGACAGTGACAATAAAATGAGCCATATACAAATCACTGCAAAAGATTTACACAATCCATACTGCACAGCACCTTTTACCTCCCTCTCAACCAAGACACACATGTGGTACAGCATGAGGGAGGTTAATCTATGGAAACTGTGCTGCCATAGTCACCAACACTGTGACAGGTATATTTCCATGTGTCCTCTCCTCAAGGCAGTTAATCAATCAAGTCGACATGCAATAAAAGCAAAATGGGGGTGTGATTATTATTCCACTAAATGTGATGCTGTCAGGGTGCCATTTTTTTTCCCTCCTTTGCTCCATTGCTTCTTTTACAGCTGGTCATAGATGAATGTTTTATGGCCCCCCCAGCTCCTAGCGCATGGGCGATTCAGTAATGGGGGCCTCATATTCCCGTAAGACTACTTTTTAAACAGACTGACGTTGTAATTATTTCTGGAAAAGGGCTGAAAAAAAAAGGAGCGTCTATCTTTGTGTGGCCTGTGTAAAAAGTTCTCCTGGAAGCCCGGGGCCATATGACTGCACGAAAGACCTCTGCACCAGAGCTCGCACGACCCCTCGCTGATGGCTCAGCCTGTGGAAACCATCCTGAATGTTGTATTTATTTATTTATTTTTCGGTTCTGAAATAACAATGAGGAACAATGGAGGCGCCAGCGCGCAACCCACGCTAATCTGGACACACCTAGTTTAGTGTTCAGCTGACGCTCAGCACATCACTCCATATTACTGCAGCCATGTGTTCTAAAGGAGCAAGGACGACAAATAAAAAGAGTGCTAGCGAGTTATGGGGTGGCTTATTGGAATCTGGTTAAGGACCCTGGCCTTAACAGAGGTCTGAGCTGTGAGGTCATCAAGGCAGAGGCTGAGATTTTGCATGTTAGCGGCTGTCACACTGTGGGTGGTGCGCAGAGAGGACAGGGGCCAACTTATTAGCTGTCATACTTGTACCCGCATATTGGATTTCTGTGAAATAATATTTGGGTTTCTGGACTCCTCCTGTCCCACATTTAGTCCAGACTGTTCGCTTGGCCTCAAAACCCCCGGAGAAGCATGTGAAAATCTTAAAGATAGCACTTCAAAACCAAGAAGAATGTGTAACAATACCCAGAGGCCAAACTCGTGTTTCCTTCCATTTTATCCACTGCATTTCTCGTGCAGCCTGACAGAGTTTGATTTATCCGTGATTTATTCTGAAGTGACAGAAGTGAAATAAACCACATCAGAATGACGTGAAAATTATAAATAACTTTCACGAGAAGTTATCAGATAGTATTATAAGGCATGTCTGACTGCTGTGCTAATACTATTGTGTACACTTTGTGCAAGGCTCTCAGCTTCTACCTTTAAGAAATGTTAATATAATATGCAGCTTCGGCCATTCACTTGTCTCCCAGCTTCACTGAAGAATAGCGAGGGACTTGGTGTCTGAAATAAGTGTGTATGTGTGTGTTTTTTAGTTCAGTTATTAGAATTGTACTCATAACCTTGTAAGTCAAACATGGCACCAAGCCTTATACATATATCAGAACTGTGCTGATTAATAGAAAAAAAAAATTAAATATCATGAAAAAGTTTTTGTAATTAAATTCAAAAAGTCATATTTCACATATTTCAAGTCTTTTTTTAACTTTAGTTTTGATGATAGTGACTCATAGGTCAACAAATACATTGTATCTCTTGGTCTAGCTCGCTGCATGCAACCACAATCATGGGGAAAACTGCTGACTTTATAGTTATCCAGATGATGATTATCAGCCCCCTTCACACAGAGGGTAAGCCACAGAAGGCCGTTGCTTAAAAAGGCTGGATGTTCACAGAGTGCTGTATCGAAACATATTAATGGAAAGTTGACTGGAACAGTGTGGTAGGAAAAGGTGCAAAAGCTGACTGCAGCTTTAGGAGGATTGTCCAGAAAAGCTGATTCAAGAACCCGGGAAGCTTCACAAGGAGTGGACTCAGGCTGCTGTCCGTCCATATCAGTCTGTGCTTCTGCCATGCACAGACGTCTTCAGGGAAGGGGCTACAAGTGCCCCATGCTTGACATGCCAGCCAACTTGCCTGAACCGAAGCCTATACAGAATCTATAAGGGTGTTGTCAAGGGCAAGAGGAGAAACACCCGACCCAAAATTACAGATGAGCTGAAGGCCGTGATAAAAGCAGCCCGGCCTTCAATAACACCTCAGCAGTGCACGCGGCAATGATGCCCCCATAATCGGGTAAGGAAGCCCCAATCAGGTATTGAATGTATAAATGAACATACTTTTCCGTATTTTAATTTTTTTTTTATTGATCTTTGGAAATATTAATAATGTATTAATAATTTAATCTGAGATTTCTATGAGCCATAATTATCGACAGTAAAGGCTTGGAATAATTCAGTTTGCATGTGATAGATATACAGTATATGAGAGTTTACTTTTTAAAAATAAAATCATGATTGATGATTTTTTGAGATGCACTAGTATAACAGTCTTCCACGCCCTAGTTTAGTGGGTGCAGGCCCAGATAAGTTGATGGTGCTTCTGATCGCTGTTTTTGATATTTTTTTAATGCAATGCAGAATTTTAACTTTGTAACTTTGTGTGTGTTCACTGCTATGCACCAAGTTCACAATAGGATCGTATTCGTTTTTGATGAATTGCCAGCGGGGACACTAACTTCACAGCCCCTCTTTCGGACTTTACGTACAGAGATTTCTGGATTCCTCTGATTCTTTTAATAGTTTGAATGTTCTGTAAATGATGAAAACCCCAAACTCTTCAATTTTCAAGTGAGAAATCTCTTTTTTTAAAAATTGTTTGTCAGAATGGAGACTCGCTCCTTTATTTTTACTTCTGAAAGACTCAAATCGGTGATGCTCTCTCTTTACATTACCATGAAAAGAAAAAAAAAATATATATATATATATATGTGATTTGCAAACTACTGCTATTTATTTACATTTAACACATTCCACTTGATACTGAATCAGAAAGGAGGATTCATAAACGTTATTAGCATCGTCTGTGCTTACAGCAAGCAAAAATGAAAAGTCTGTTGTGAGCTAAAGAGTGCTTTATTGGACTTCCCGTGTTTGTGCAGCTCAGTGGTTAAGTCAGATGTCTCAGCCTTTTTCCTTTAATTTTAATTTAAGTTTTGATGACAATTCCTGGTAGCAACTCTAAAACTGCCAGTAAGATGCACATTTTTAATGCCTTCTAGTTTAAATGCTACAGGACAATCCAGTTCTTGGAGAGCTGTTACATCCATGGCTGGAGCCAGTAAGCTCCAGAATATTTTAACATACTTTCTGTCAATTTTGTGTTGACGCAGGCTAATTAGGGCTTGCTTATTCATTTCAAAAAAGAAAAAAAAAATCACTCATTTGGACCACAACACAGTAGATAGGCCTCACACCCCACCCAGTAATGATATAATGGGAATTACCACATTTTTGACTGCCTGACTGTGAAAACAGTCATGGTTAGCAGTCATAACAGAACAAGAGCAAACCTCCACAGTCATAATTCTGCCTCAGAGGCAACAGAGTCACTGGCACGAACGCAGCCACTGCTGCTGAATAAGAACGGAACACCGTCAAGGTCACAGTGCCACAATCCTCTCAAGCGCATTGCTTTGGGAAGTGGGAGATGTTGAAACAGATGTTTTTCATATTGGCTTTGTGGCGTGGAGTTGATGAGTGCTCTGTTACATTAGCGCAGCATGCAGCGCTGCTGTAGGAATCGCATTCAATTTCATCTCTCCCTAATTACTCACAATAAGCTCTCACTCGATTTACACGAATCCCTCTCAGGAGCCGCACTGCCGTAAGAGTCATCAGCGACCCTGTATCCTTTTCAGCGGTAATATTAGTGTGTTTCAGTATCCTCGAAAGGTCCATTAAAAAGGCCCTTCGACAACATCATTAAGACAATTTACATTTGAGGATCAAGCAAAAGCAGCATGTGTTTCATTTTTTTTAAAGCTTAAACTTTTCCCATGAGAAATAGAAATGGAAACCAAACATTAAAGCCCTAAAATAAATAGCCTTTTATGATTTACTTTATTGACCTGAAGCAGAGGTGGGAATATTTAGGACTTTCCGACCTGGACATTGTCAAAATCTCTCAGCCTTTGCTCGCCAGGATATTTTATATTTGCCCTGCCTCGCCCTCAGTGCACCTGGCTGTGTAAATAAGACGGGATTTGTGCTGGGCTTGTTAATGATGTTTGGAAGTATGTTATGGTCATGAAAGTAGTAGTAAAGTAATAAATAACGAGCAGATCTCATCCAAAGTATGCATGCTCTCGTGTGGATGGATTTGACATTGTTCGGTGCCGTCAGATTAATTTGTGTTTGTCCTCTGTCTCCTTTTCCTACCTTTTTTCCTCTTACACATAGTACACGCGCACGCACACAGACACATTGTGCTGTCCCCCTGTAGGAACAACTGAAAATGGACATGCAGTTAATAATATTACAAGGAGTCCAGCACTGGCTATGTCTGCTACCCTATACCTCATTTTCCTGCTTTGTCCTATCCATTGTTTGAGTGATAAAGTAGGTTGTTTCCTAATTACACCACTGAAGTCACTGCAGAGAGCAGTTTCATCCACGCTTCTTCATTTTGTCTCCATCAGTGTCAAGAGGAAATATATTTATAATATTGCAACGTTTCACTGGCTCTTGATTCAGTGGTTCGTGGCCATCGTCTGCTGTGCAGGAAGCAATGCATTTATGTGTTTTCTCATTTATTTGAGGCCTTTTTGTAATTCATTGAAACAGCCTTTAATCATATGCGTGTAATGCCATACAGCAATGCTCAACATGATCCCTAGAAAGAGGGCGGACCAGGCAACCTAGTCGTGTCCAGACCTAAATAAATGAACCTGCAAACATTGCTAACATATTATCTCTGAAATATAGTTTATGTTTATACACCCCGAAGAGTTTTTGCTGCTTCTGTCCCAGAGTAGAAAGTTCCTTCCATAACTCCAAGGCAAAAGGGAAAGACCCTTCATCTTTCCAAGTTATAGTCCTGCAAAAATCCTTCTGACCTACTGTAAAATCCATAATAAATTACATGTTGGTTGTTTTGTAGATTTAACTTACAGCAAAGTTTAACTGTACTGGTAGGCGGATCTTGTTACCTTTGGTTAGATCTGTTTTATGCCTTCTATGTAGGACGAGGGCTGTGCCTTTGGCTATAACATAAACAGTTTCCAAGCTCCAAGGCACTGCATCAGGTCTGCAGTGGAACCAGGTTTGAGGTGGTCAGTGTTTCGACCAGTGAGTGATCTAAAAACAGCCTCGCTGGAAACCATCCAGACATGGATGATAAGATGAGGTTAAACAGGAGATCAGCCAAATTTAAATAGGATATGTTTTTTAGTTTTTAATGGGATGACTCCAATACATCTCCTATATGGTAGATCCATAATCAGGAGCTACAGAAGCATGTAAAAAGCACTAATGACTGATTATCACTGGAAGTTGAGGTGACGAGCAAATAATAATGGGGGGAATAAATAAAGGAAATAATGGACAAATAAAGTATATTTCCAATAACCACTTCAACACACCGAGAGATACAGAGAAACAAAATAGAGGTGCAGTGGAAAATGTTCTGTCATTTAGTATCATTTTCTGCAGACTCTCTGGCCAGTTTTTTGGATGCGAGGCCAATGGAAATAAGTGCTACTCCGGACTCCCAGAGATCACAATACTGCTGTGCTTTTCAAAATAAAACATGCCAAAGCTGCAACTAGCTAACCCATTATCTTCATATAATGTTACACAGTCTCTTTATCACATGCATTCGCAGCAAGCATGACTGACACATCATTTTCACAGAGCGCATCCCCTGCACACGTCAGAATTCTCCTCTCCTAACTCTCACCCCTTCACCCCAGAAGAGAGTTTATATTCCTGTTCAGTGCATTATGCCAACAGCCCTCAAGCCACACAAATGCTTCTTATTTTCACTGCAACTCTCTCTTTGCCTCTTTTTTGTGAGAATTTTGCCAGAGCAGGACGGTTCTTTGGGTTTAGGAAAGAAAAGGCCCGACCGCTGCCAAAAACCATCCGTGGTTGAGAAACAATGGCACGCCCTGTGCGATTCTCACTGCTCCTCGAACCTAAGACGTCCTCCTCGCTGTAATCCTCTATTCCTTTTATTTGTCAGATCACCGTTGCCTCCTCCAATTGATTGTGTCAGCTTTGGCCCAGGAACACTGAGACAACCTGACCAACATGGTAAAGCCCCTTGCCAAGAGGACAGAAAAGAAAGAAAGAGGGAATGAAAGAAATGCTTTAATTGCTGCAAGAATCTAGACAGTTTGGGAGAATTTCCTTGAGAAATGTGTGGTTAATAAGACAGAGGCGAGGCGAAAAGTGGCAATGTGATCCAGCGGACTCGAATTTGCTGCACTTCCTCTTCTGCGACTTGTGTGGCAGATGCTCTTGGTTTGGCCTGGGCCAAACTGGGACAACAGCGAGAAGTCATGAGCAATTTTAAAAGTGTGTGTGTGTGTGTGTGTGTGTGTGTGTGTGTGCGCTTGTCACAGCAACAGAGGTGGTAGCGGTTATAGGGATGCAGGGAAAAGCCATGGGTAATAGATGCTGACAGATGTGGAATGTCGACATGTTCAAGAGGCAAAGGGAAACGACTGAGGAAAGATGACTGAACACAGCCAGTCCCCACAGTTTAGAGGTCCATGCTTTGCAGCCTGCTGATAACAACTGGAATTATGATTTATTATTATTATTTTTGTCTATATAGATGTGCATAACTTTATCAATTCGAGATCATCCTGAAATCCGTGGAATATCAGCTGATCCTGGAAGATTTCCTCACACAGTAGCTGTTAGTAGTTTCTGTGAGTGTGTGTAGAAAGCTGCTTCAGGCCCACCGCTTTGGGCCGACGCTTAGAACTGTGAAAGTGATCAGCGCTGCGGTTTCTGTCTGCATTTCAAACATCTCCAGCAGTTTAATTCAGTGTTTGATCCTGACAGAAAATATTTAACTAAAGAACAAAATTGTGTCATCAAATACCAACACACACATTCACTTTGGAGAGGTTTGGAGCAAAGACACATTTAAGCCCATTTTCGTGAGTTTATTGAAGTGGACGCATGGGGAGAACAAGATTAATGGCTTCAGCTTTATCTTGGCAAATCAAATTCCAATAAAGCTTAAAGAAAAATTAAAATCTGGCCAGTATGAGCACTAAACTGTGACTTGATTGATGCATGAGGCTAAACGTAGTTCCAAAAACCTGCAGGTGATTCTTTTACAGCCCAGACATCCAATCCAAACTTGGGGATTTTATTAGTGGCTGATTGTTGATACAGGGATGCTCATTTCCTAAATGAAATGCAACTCATCTGAATGCGCCTGTCAGAGAGAAAGATTTATAATCATCTGGTTGAACATTTCAGTGCTGGACATTTAATTAGAACTCCTTATTCTTTGTTTAAAACCAATAATTGGAGTAAAATGAATCCAACAACCTGCACTGAAGATCATATTCAGAGCTTCCTTTTGGCTGCATATTATAATTCTTTTATGCTGTTACTTGAGATTGAGTCAGTAATAGAAACTGAAATACCAACATGTGCTTTTGAGGAAAATGAAAGTTACTTATTCTAGATCACTGCAGTCAAATAGCCTTTTTTTCCCCCCTCACAGAGTTCACATAGTTCAGTGTTTTGTTTGGGATTTAATGTGAAGTTGAGACACTTCAGCAGGGCAAATGTAAAAATACCAGTGTGAGACCGGAGCTACCAGTCGGTCTGACCAAATAGGACTTTGTTCCCAGGACTCATGCTTTTCACAAAGAGAAGCCTTTGTTTTTATATTTATTATAGTTTGATTAGTCAGGCGTCATTTTGTATAATTTTTGAGGGCAATTTTCCAGCAGAAGAATCGTGGAGACTCTCTCTTTTGTCTTGCTGTTTTCACACATGAACTTCACATGGTGAAGGGAGGAAACATCACAGCGTTGTCTGAAGTGTTCCTGAGTTCATGCAAATGCAGAGCCCAAAGATCACGGGCATCCAATACTGATTTTTGGCCTTGTCTCACACACAGAGATTTCTCCAGATTCTCTGAATCTCTTGATATTGTGTACTTTAGATGATAAGATATTCAGAGTCTTTATACTGGGGAACATTATTCTGAAATTGTTCCACAATTTGTAGACATAATCTTTTGCAGATTGGTGACCCTCTGCCCATCTTTACTTCTGAGAAATTCTGCCTCTCTAAGATACTTTTCTTGTACCCAGCCATGTTACTGATCTGCTGCCAATAAACCTAATTAGTTGCAATATGTTCCTCCAGCTGTTTCGTTTTAGTACTACTTACTTTTCCAGCCTTTTCTTGACCCCATCTCAGCTTTTCTGGGATGTGTTGCTGCCATTAAATTCAAAATGAGCTGATGTTTTTCATGAAACAGTAAAATGTCTCAGCTTAAACACTGCAAATCATTACATTCTGTTTTTAATTACATTTTACACAGCCTCCCAACTTTTGGGGGGGGGGGATTAGGGTAGGTTGATAGATCTAGATGAGGGCGTTGATGAGTAGAGATGAAGAATTCAGTGGCCCATTACTATGCTTTTTATACAGTGCTGCCACCACATCCAATTAATGCTTAGCAGGTTAAACACAGTTGAATGTTCAATTCGACTGCATCAGACATTTATGTTCTCACATTAGGAAATGAAAGAAAACTTCAAGTCTGCTGTGCATTTGTGAGAACAGCATATCTTTACTTATGATTGTGACTGTCTGATTTTGTCCCTGCTCTCACTTTCCTGCTACCCTCCTTATATCAGTGCTGTCTTACATCTATCATTTGCATTTTGTACCATCATGTGTCAGGTTGAGTCCAGCCTATGTTTCCTCTACCTCCCTCACTGCAGGATGCCCTCCTGGCTGTAGGGTTCAGCATAAGGACAACATAGTGAATGCTGTGCTCTTAGAGGTACTGAGAGCTGAGGCTGAGGGCAGGCTAGAGGTAGGCCAGATGGATGGAAACTATTATGGGTGAAGAGCTCCTTGAGGCCTGTGTCACAGAAGCCTATCTGACAACCAGACTAGACAAATATGGGTAACACGACAGGAAAACATGACATCACCTCCTAACATTTTGGACAGTTTTGTAAACTCTTTGTTTTTTTTTTGTGGTTTTTTTTTTTGCCTTAATACTGGTCAAAATTTAGACACTTAAGCAAACAGCTATAAATAAGTGAACAAAGACACATATAAACACAAAACATTTTCCTTTTTCAGGAGAATATGACGATGCTTTCTTGGCTTTGTAGCTTTAGTTGTACTCCAGGATAGTGCACATTAACACCAGCGTAGGGTCATGGGACAGAGCCAGGGGAATGTATGGGGCTGGTGTGGTGGCCTGTGGTCGGGTGCCAGTCAGGTCATCATCGAGAGAAGGCCATCCCCGTGAGAGAAGATATCACTATAGCCTGGTTGGCTGACAGCTTCAGGGCCCTTATTGAAAAATCAATGTCCATTTGTGCGTCCAGCTCACCTGGCTGTCTGCCAGCTCGGCTGAAGTCACCTAATGAAGCCTGATCCCGTTACCTGATTCCTGATTCACTGAGTCAAAGTGACTTTGCAGCTGAAGTCATCCAGCCATCAGGGACCTCGGGGGTGAGTTCAACGTGAACGGTGCAGCATGTTGTTGTTGTTGTTTCAGTTTGTATTCTCCTGTTCTTTTCAGTGTAGAGCAGCACGCGGACCTGCTTCTCCACAGGCGGCACAGATCTCATGCATTCATGGTGAAAGCTGTTGGTTAGCTTAATGGTCGCACAAGCTTATTAGTGCATATTTTGGTGAAATTAAAACATCTATACTTTAGAGTCACTGTTCATGTACAGACATAAAAATACTCTTTTTCACATAGTGAAAATAAAAATTGATGTTTCAGACATCCACTCTTATGCTGCATCAATGGCATCTCGAAGCGACCATAATCACCAGTTTTCTGACTTGTAAATAGCATGTACATCATGTGAGTTGAAATCATGAGCAGAAAATTATTCTGAAAGTCCCACTTTACTGCCTTAATGATACAGTAACAATGCAGAAGTGCCTGAAAACCAAAAAAACAAAAAACAGATGATGTCTCACATCAGCCAAAGCCTGTCATTTGAGGTAATTAAACATAAATTTAATGGACAGAGCCATATTATTGTACATTATTCATGTCAAGACACTACTGAACTGTACTGTATTTACATGAAAATTTATGGGAATTTTACCAAACTTTGCAACCCATCCAATACGTCATCAAGTTTAATGCTCATGGATCAGCCAAATGCTCCAGGAAATCAAATTCTTCTCATTCCTGCTTGTTTATAAGGCAGGAATCCTGGCTAGTCACTCACTCGCTACAGTTACACTTCATCAAAATTTCTGATCAGTTAATCAGTTTAGGGACAAGCATGACAACACTGTTAGAAGGTGTTTAATTCACCAATATTTGACCAAATTTGCAGATGTTTGCAGGTATTGATGCAAGTGTATTGTGTTATGAGGGAGAGGAGTTCAGTATTAAATTATTGAACTGCTTCTTTAATATAGATAAGATAGAATGAGGTACATTCCTGTAATCATGCTGTAATCATTCCTGTTTTAGCATTTGGAAAACTTGGGTAACCCTCTGTCTAATAGCATACCGTAAATGACTCACACCAGGATGGATGGCTAAAACCAAAATGCAGCCTGCTTCCTAGACTATACACTGTACAGTAGATTGTAGCTGTGGTCATCTTTTCAAACTTTGTGGAGAAACCACTGTAATATCACAGCTGAGACTGAGGCTTTTCTTCCAGTCACTCCACTCACAGTTTACCATTAGATGGATAGAGGGACTACACTATGGTATTGTGCATTGTGATTTATTTTTAGCCCATGCAAGGACTGTGGTCTAATTGTGTCCGGGAAACCTTTCCTGTGTGTAAACGCTCGGCCACTCTGACTGATCATTATGTTAAATGTCAGCTGGCTTTAAAGTTGTGGCTGTGGCAGCTGAGCAGCAAAGCCACCCTACTTCAGTGGATTACTGCTCTCTGAAGTTTCATCTATCCGTGGATGAACGGCCAACAGCAGCAGCAGGCTGTAATCCTTTGGGCCACAACAGCAGTGCCTGATCTAAGGTGGAACGAAATATCCAACTGTAAAACCCCAATCAGAATTAAAACCTCAGTAACTCCAACTGACTGGGGCAGCAAGCTGACCAGCTGGCGGCCGGTGATGCAGATATACAGTCCCGCCGTGTTGGACTGGGTGCTCCACTCTTCCGTCCAACAATGGAGAAAAAAAGGGAGGGTTTTGATGATTAAGTGTTTCAAAGAGTATTCGTGATGTACCTTCGTGAAAGGTTGACTCATATTGGGTAGGACGTGCAGGGGGGAGGGGTGGGGGGAGAGAAGTAAGGTCAGTGAGGATGGGGAGATGAGAATGATGAGGAGGAAGTTGTTGGAGTAGGAAAGGAGGAAGAGAAGGAAGGGAGGAAGGCACTGCCGAGGACATTGCACATGATAAGAGACAGCATCGTCCAGGAAGGAGAGTGCTCTGCCTTTAAAGCAGCCGATGCTCTCAATGTTGAGCTGGCATTCATTATCGGAATGACGTAGTCTGTCTGTGCACCATGTCTGTCCCCAGTCTGACCCTGAATTCACACTGGCCCCTTCCTCCTCTCACTGAGCAGGAACCAACACTGACTGGGCCTGTACAGCACAAATTCTTTGACATGCAATCATCATAAGGTTTCTCTAAAATTCCTTTAGATAGTGGGAATGCCCCCCTTGGTGATTCCAACTCCCCAACTCCCCACCCCCACCACCACCCCAGAGCAGCCACCCTCCGGTCCCCCTTTCTTCTGAGCCGTGGAGCCTCGTGGAGGAGGCAGTGTGTAATGCAATTTGGTTGATTAAAAGAAAACATTAAAGCACTACCTTATTGAATTTGACGGCACGTACGGATCCGGATCTCACCGGCCACTCTGTTTTATTGGCCGGAATAAAGGGAATCACGTCATTCCCCATCACCCACCACCTCCACACCGCCCTCCCCCACCCAGCAGCCCCGCCTTCCCAGACAAACCTTGGCAGGAGGACGTCCTGGCAGGACAGAGATTTGTTTAGACCCCTGTCTCCCTCTCTTTCCCAACTCCCCGCCCTATTCTCATTGCGCCTTTCTAACCTTGGCCACCGCGACAGAGAGAGTGGGGGGTACATGGTGACAGAGCTGGAGACATTACACAGGGATGGAAAGACAAAGCGAGAGAGAGCCCCTTGCCATAAGTGAAGAGAAGTCATTTTGTTTGTGTCAGTTCACAGGCTGATAGGTCATTAATCTCATGAGCGGGATGGGTTAGAGGTAGTCACCTCCCTTGCTGTCTGTGCAAGATGACTTATTCGCTGTTCCTAACAAGTTCCAAGTCCTTTAGTCTATAATTTAGATTCTGAAGTGCATTTTTGTTAGCGAGATGGGATGGGTGGCGGGGAACAGAGATCCGGGGGGTAGCCTTCCGTGAATATCAAACACCTGCCAATCTCCTCAGCAGAGGCCAAGTACACTCTCAGCTCTCCACATTCAGTCCATTTATTAGAGTTATGGTGATGGGTCTGGTCTACCCGATCGTGTATGGGAGCAACAAAACAACTTCTGAATGGAAGTCCTGTGTTTAGATGACATCATCTGTGGCTGCTTCAATTACGCTGCAAGAAATGAATAACAGCACACAAGGAATGACGTAATGCATCGGCCCAATATAGAGCCACTGAATTTGGACTTTTAATCCATATTGACCTCGATGCATTGTTGACTCTAAGAACCTTATTACATCAGCTACACTCTGTCTTCAGCAGAACAGTGACACAAGAAAGAAACTTTTTTTGATCCAATAGTGGAGTGACAGCAGACTTAAATAAGCAGAATTTGGTGTTTACACTGAATAAAAATGATGAATATATTATTGAGCGAAGGTATAGGTATGATTCATCCAAAGTGCTTGTTGGATAGATGGCTTGTCTGAGACACCCCTCCTCCCACACCTTCCAAGTGTCAGAACTAGATTGGCAGCATCCAACAGTTACTGCAACTTTGTCCCAGGACTTCAGTGGTAGAGCTGATATCAACTTCTGCATGCACAGTAGAGAGAGACAGACTTATGACTTTTAAAGGCATCAGTGTGTGTTAGATTCAGTGTTAGGCACATTATCAAACAGCAACTGAAGCCCTCACCCCCAAACCACTCCAAAATTTGAACTGGATGGGCTACTTCCTATAATTACTACTAACTAATTCCGGTAATTTTCCAACACCCCCCCCCCCCAGTCCAACAAGCATACCCCCTTCATATAGCCATTAGCAAGGTGAGTGAGTGACTGCCCTGACAGAGCTGTCTGTCTTGAATTTCTAAAAATATCCAAATGGATGGATGTGGATGAATGGTTATACATCTATAGCATGGTCACGGTAAAACAAGCCTAAACCATCTGTCAGTTGTAAGGTTTTACATATCGGGGTATAATAAAAGAAAAACCCTGTCTTGTCCTTATTATGTTTTAAAATGAGACCAATACAACCTCAGCTAAACAAAGCCTTGTGACATATTACACTTTGACATGATTTATTTAACCAAAACTAAGGGAAAGGCAAAAGCAGTGTGTGAAGAACTAAGTACAATGAAGAACCACCTTTGCAGAAATAACTTATAGTAATGGTTTTCTGTATGACTTTGTCTCTCACACCATTGTGGAGGAACTTTTGCCCACTCTTCTTTACAACATTGGTTCATTTCAATGAGGTTTGTGGGCATATGTTTATGCTCAGCTCTCTTAAGGTCCTACCTCAGCATTTTAATCTGGCTGTGGTCTGGACTTTGACTGGACCATTGCAGGACTTTGATGTTGACCTTGTTGTAGATTTGCTGTTGTGTTTGGGGTCGTTGTCCTGTTGCGTGACCCTGTTTTGGGAAGCTTTAATTGTCTGGACAGATAACCTCACATCTGACTCTAGAATACTTTGGCATACGGTGGAGTTCATGGTTGATTCAATGACTGCAAGGTGCTCAGGTTCTGTGGCTGCAAAATAAGCCCACATCATCACCCCAGCTGCGTTTGGTTTTCTCCAAATGTGGCTCTGTGTATTATGACCAAACGGCTCCACTTTGGTCTCGTCTGTCCAAAGGACATTGCTCCACAAGTCTTGTGGTTTGTTCAGATGCAAGTTTGCAAACCTGTTCTTTTTAGAGAGAAGAGTCTTTCTGCTGGCAACCCTTCCAAACAAGCCATATTTGTTCAGTCTTTTTCTAATTGTGCTTTCATGAACTTTAACATTTAACATGCTAACTGAGGCCTGTACAGTCTGAGATGTAGATCTTGGATTTTTTTCTGCAGTTTCTATGAGCATTACACGGTCTGACCTTGGGGTGAATTTGCTAGGACGTACACTCCTGGGAAGACTGGCAGATGTCTTGAATATCTTCCACTTGTGGATAATCTTTTTCACTGTAGAATGGAGTTCAAATTGTTTGGCCGTATAACCCTACACAGGGTTATTGCTTCTCTAAGATCCTCTAGGATCACTGTTGATGTCTTTCCTCCTTCGCATTGTGCTAACACACAGCTAAATGCTCCAGATCAGCAAACTTCCAAAACATCTGCTTTTGTAGAGGTATTCACACTGGCTAAGAATCAATGAATTAAGTGCAATATAGAGGTGCACTCATTTTTTCACACACTGCTTCTGTATTTTGTCTTAGTTTTTGTTAAATAAACAATGATACTGTGTAACACGAGTGTCACGTGTTGTTCATCTGAGGTTTTAGTCATCTAATTTCAAGACCTGCTAAGAACCTGATGACTTTTTACTATGTCCTGATACATAAATCCTTATAACTTTTTCTGTTGCTATAAAAGCATGCAGCGCTGCATAGCATTGCTTTGAGGGACTTGCTCTGTGTGCAAATTCCTAAAATATAAAATGAGAAGCTGTTCATGGTCAGCAGCACTGAGGCGAACACACATTGAACCAAGTACCTTATTCGCAGCTCTTACTTCAAGTCATTCTACATTCATACGTAAAGCAGCTGCAGAATTGTAATGTGCATGGTAAACATTATGACATAAAACTATGATTTTACTCTTACCATCAAGTTAAGATAAGCATTTTGGTATGAAAACATGCATTTTTAATGAATCCAAGTATCTCGTGTCATACAGTTCTAGCATTTGTACCAAATGAACACACTTAAGTAAAATCCCACCTCTTCTTGAACAACATGGCAGCCTCACTGACACTGCAGTAAGCAGCAGTGACCAGTGTGGGATCTACATGTTTCTTACAGTAACTCTGAAGTTGCATTCTTTGTGATTGGTATTTTTATCTAGCAACCCCCTGGTAATTTCAGAATTCTCCAACATGAACTTGCTCCTTAAAGTTGAAGGCAGAAGTGCAAAAGAAGTGCACGCACTGCTGGGATAAGCTAGCTGTTGGCCTGTGGACTTTCCCACTGGCTGACTGGAAGCTTATTATCATCATGCTAATAATCAAAATTACATTATGCCAACAGTGTTACACTGATACTAGTCTTGCTCTGAATAGCTGCTTTTAGTGCAGCTTTTACTTGAATCACAAATTGATTGTTACAGGAACTTTGGCTGGTGAGGCATTTCGGTATGAAACTTTGTCAGTGAGATATTTTCTGTTATGTAAAAGAGGACTAACATCTGCTTCTCACTAAACCCACATGTTTTGCATTGACAAGAGGAAAAGAGAGGCTACAGCATTAATTAACAAAGGATGAAAGTTTTATCAAAGCAAAATTCCAAAATTATTAGCAGTAGGGTCACTCCTAAAGTTATGTGCCAGTTTGATGCATTTACTGGACATTTCTTAGGTCAAACCTGCATGATTTCAAATTCTTGCTGTCACTTTCCCCCACTGGAATTTCCACTGCATCATTGCAAGGTGGACCACGAAGTAGACAAATACAGGGAAGGGAAACATGAGAGGGGGAGAGATGAGAGTTTCAGAAAGAGGGGGAGGATGAGATAGCAGTGGTGGTGAATGTAGAGGAGAAAAGCAAATTTGAAGGTTAGGATGATGAGAATGCACTGCCTCACATCGGTGAGATGTGCCACTGAGAAACTCGAGATGTGAGCAGATACGATTGAATGCTAGAGTTTCCCGCAAAGAGCCCCCTTCACAGAAGAGCACCGAGGGAGGTGGAGGGGTGGGGTGGGGTTGGGAGGGTGGAGGTATTATTGTGTTAAGACATCAGATCCAAGGCATCTTCATCTGTGTATCAGTTGCATCAAACTTTGAAATTGAAAAGTGAGAGACACAGATGGTAGAGGAAGGAAAAAGGTAGAATAAAGTGAGGAAGTGGAAAGGGGTTAGAATCCTTACAGGGTAGCAGTAAAAAGACGTGAGTTTGAAAAGGGAAAGACAATAAGAAAACATGAGACCTTTGGAGGTAAAGGAGTGTTTTATAACCTCTCATCAGCTCAGACTCATGGTGTTCTGAGGAGCCACAGGCCTGGATGAATTATTCAGCTTCTGGCTGGTGGATGCCCTCTGGGACTGACGTTAGCTCTCCTCTAGCGTTAGAGCACCACTTGACGGTAAATGCTTGCTGGGACAAACAAGAGGTCCTTAAAAAAAGACCTATGCACTTAACTCACACTACAACAACCCTCCTCCCCCACACACACACACACACACACACACACGCACGCACACGCTCACCCCCTCGTCTTGACCTCAGCCAAGATCAATATGCAGCCAGAGCCAGATGTTGCACAATACCTCGCTGGGGAAGGAAGGTTTCTAAGAGGAAACCTCCAGAGGAAGTTGTGTGCCTGCATTTATAAATGTACTCAGGGGCATGCCAATAGATTGTAGCTGGGTGAGAGAAGGTAGGGTGGCTCGCATGAAATTTTCATGTCATTTTATTTATTTATTTATGGTCATTCATGGTAACTTTTTTAAAGAGCTGCAGTGATTTACAGAGCTCAGTGCTGTAATCCAGGGATTTCACACAGCCTATTCTCAGAGCATCAGACCCTCAGTGCTGACAGGGCAATAAGTGCATGGGTTTTAGATTGCAGTGAGAGGTCTAATGCTGCCATCTTCAGGCAATAAGGTGAAGTGCCAGTGCCATTAACAGCAAAATTACTGTATATGGATGATTGTAATTCTAGCACAGTGATCCTTTTCTTTGTGTATGTAACTGATATTGCTCCGAGAACTCAATTCTTATACTGGTACAGATGGACAAGATAAATGTAAGTGACTGTTCATGAAAATAAATGTTCTCTCTGCTGTAGCTTGCTGCAGCCTTTTCCCAATCATAATGTTGAAGGAGCAGACTGACAGTTATTGGTAAATTAGCTTGCTGTTGAGCATTTGTTTCCAGATTGGCTGTATAGTGTGTATGTATATTTTTTTCCCCTAATTTTTCACAATGTCCAGTTCCTATATGCTGGATAAACGTTAGTGTTTGCCAGTCGCTCCAAACTGCTTTCAGGTTTTAACAGGTTCAATCGCAAGTGCTCACATCAAATCCAACCTGTTTGTAAAGGCCCTGCTCCGGCTTCCTTCAACTTTTTAAGATAAATGTTTAATTTTTTAACTCCCGCACACGCATCTAGTGTCTGGGGTTAGGGTTTCGAGTTCGATTAACACACCTGCATGTAGAAATTTCACCTAGCATGTGGCTAAAACAAAATCAAAACATAGTCCTTACTCTAGACAGGTCCTTGGTGACCTGGTGGATATTAAAAGGTTATATAAAGAATTAGTATTGGCCTTACAGCCAACTACTAAAATGATATGAAACAAAATATCCCTCTCTAATATGCCTTAAACTACAGTATCAATCTCAATTTCAAGACGGTAACATTTTGACGGTAATTTTAAGCGAGTGTCTGATTTTTTTTTTAGCTTTTCCAAACAATGAACTTTGAAAATGCAATAAATCCATCTATTAAGCTAGTATCAAGCTAAGGCTTAACTCATTGGAATTTACACTACTACGCCTGCAATATTTTGTTCTATAACCCTTTGAAAGCATATGTCATGCATAATAAAGCTAGAGTAGGATATTTTCAGATAATACTTATGCTTTCTGGTTTTGTAGCTTCAGATTGTTGTATTGCAAATTTAAGCAAAGAATCCAAATATTGCTTTTAAAAATTGGAGCTATTTTTGTTACTTATGTTCTCTCTTTTTTCTGGACCTTATCCAATTGCTGGTGAACTGACCGACTTTGCACAAAATAATCAATAAAAGAGGGCTTATCTTGAGATTCTAAGGTGTATTCACTCTGTCGACAACCTCTCCAGACCCTGTTTGCTCTCTCCGCTAGTCAGTATCATCTCTCAACAGACTGATACCCACTGGTAGCACAACGCTGCAGAAAAATGAAATGCAGCGCTGCAGTCAGCTTTGCAGTGCCTGCTTTTATTCTGGGCCTCAGACAAAATACTGCTGCTGACTCCCTCCAGAGTCTATTCTCTATCTGCTGCTGAATTCCAGATAATGCTGATTTCTGTTTTTCGAGCGGCATGTAGGAAGAGGTGAAACTGCGAACATATGCAAACTAACAAATGAACACAAGGAGACCAGATTTATTTCTGGAGGTGGAAACAATATTATTCTTTGAGCTAAACATTTGTGGGTGTATCAGCAAGGCACAGTTTTTGTCCAAATGTAGAAATTTAATTATAGTGCCACTCTTTTATGGTAATAGTATTGCTACCAGTAGACGCAAAGTCGCAGAGCTTGCTGATTTGATCTCGAAAGGCCAGCTTCTTGATTTGTGTGTGTGTGTGTGTGTGTGTGTGTGTGTGTGTGTGTGACAGATTTTCTGCAGATACGTTCACCAGAGGCCAGATCCTATTTACCCATATACTTAAGCTGTGTTTTGTGTTTAACCCAAGTAGGATGTATGTTATGATAAGTATAATAAACACTATGCTAGTTCCATATCAGCATACATGGTAACTGCACATGTCACCACTGACATTCAGCACAGCCTCCCATTTTATGACAGAAAGCACAGAAACACACAAACATTCAAGATACTATGTAGTACAGACACGAATGTGCTGACTCTTTCCATTGTGTTGTTCCAATGTCGTATGAGAAAAACAAACTGCTTTCTTGGCTCAGTGAAGTCTTTCTCAAGGACACACTCTACGCCACCTAGAAAATTTACTGCAGCAAACTAGCAAGCAATCATTATTTGCTGTAATTAGAGGTAAATGCATAGGCATAATGGGGGAAACAAGCATACATGGAGGCCATGCATGACAAATAACCACATTAGTAATTTGATACAAATTAAATCAATGGAGCCCAGCAGTACTGTGTGATTTACAACAGAAGGGGCTGAACGGTGAGGTGATCAAGAGGTGAACAGACCCCGTGATTTGTTGTGCAATACATCTACATTACCCACATCTGCTACACTGAGGAGGCATTCAGCTCAATGCAAATATCATGGTAATGTTATTGTTAAAGCAGCCACTGTGTAACCACATCACTGGCAGGGGCACAGCCTCTGCCATTGCAAACAACCCATTAAAAATTCACTGTAGTGAATGATCAGAGAGGCTGAGAGAGACACAGGGAGAGAGATGTAACCTGCATTGCTTTCCTACAGCGGCTGAGTGGTTTTACTGTAAGACTGATCTAACCGATCACCTCATTTCCTCTCTCATCCACCATAGCAGCCAAAGCACTGATAGTTTATCCGTCTGAGAAAGTGATTTTAAGGTGCCAAGTACAACACAGGAAATGGCTCTGCAGACGTTCTTGTATCTGGTTATGGCAAGCCTGATTGCCGGCTGTGGGATGAGGCAGCTAAAGAGGCATCACTGAGGTTTGCCAGTGAGGGAGTGACAGAGCAATTCTGAGGACTGTTTCAGTGTCAGCCATGTAGAACACGGCTGACCAGAGACGTAAATCGATTTGACATGGAGCAGTAGTTGTGGTATTTTCTTGTAAGAATAGGGTTTTGTTCAGACTTACTACACAGCATAGGAAATTGCTGAACCACTGAGGCTTACAAAATGGTATGGCACAGGCGAAAGAAAGACAAGACAGTACTGAGTAGGAGGGATCATATGGTAATAAAGTTAGCTGAAGAAAACACATACAGGCTGCATAAAAGTATTTTTCAAAGGCTTTGATGTCATGTAAAAGTGAAACCACGGGAAAGGGCTTGGATGAGCCTGAACAAGGATGTTCTTGGAGCCTAAATTTAAAACAGCCCAGCTAAGTGCATCCATAGCAATGAGCTTTGTGGACAATGAGCTTTCAAAAAATCCAATATGCATACTGACTAAAAATATCCTGTCTTAGTACAGTGGTGGAGGGAACAACCAAGAATGAAGTCATATCCCTGAGGAGTTTGGCTTTAGCTTTCTCTTCCAAAGCAATCAATCAGAATGGAAACATTTTTGGGGGCCTCACTATCCACTGATAGACAGAGAGCAAGCGCACCGCAGGCATGAATATACACTATCTAATATGTATGACCAAAGAAAGGCAGTTGTTTCTGCTTTTTTGCTAAAAGATGCAAAAACCACATTAATTTTAAACAGATAGCTGTTAAAGGAATAATTAAACATTTTAGAAATTACAAGGTTTGATTGTAAAGTTCAACGACTTTGCCCATAGGAAAAAATAAATAAATAAATAAAATATCCAAATTAAAGTTGGCTAATCTCCCCTTGTCCCTGTGGACCTCTGGTCTGCTTCCAGTGTGGTGGTTATTTTCTAATTGCCTGCACAAACTTGCACAAAACATTTTCTAACTGACCTTTTGTGTACCTTCTATTGAATAAAATAAAATAAAATAAAATAAAATAAAATGTATTTAGATAGCACCAAATCATAAAATCACCTCATGGTGCTTTATATTGTAAGGTAAAGACCCTACAATAATTATAGAGAAAACCCAACAATCAAAATGCTATGAGCAAGCACTTGGTGACAGTGGGAAGGAGAAACCCCCTTTTAACAGGAAGAAACCTCCAGCAGAATCAGGCTCAGGGAGGGACGGTCATCTGCCACAACCAGTTGGGGGTGAGCGAAGGGAGACGGGACAAAAGACATGCTGTGGAAGAGAGCCAGAGATTATTAATAACTAATGATTAAATGCAGAGTGGGGTGAAAAGAGGTGAATGAAAAAGAAACAGTGCATCATGGGAACCCCCCAGCAGCCTAGGCCTATTGCAGCATAACCAAGGGATGGTTCAGGGCCACCTAATCCAGCCCTAACTATAAGCTTGATCAAAAATGTAGGTTTTGAGCTTAATCTTAAAAGTAGAGAGAATGTCTGTCTCCTGAATCCAAATTGAGAGCCAGTTCCACAGAAGAGGGGCCTGAAAGCTGAAGGCTCTGCCTCCCATTCTACTCTTAAATATCCTAGGAACCACAAGTAAGCCAGCAGTCTGAGAGTGAAGCGCTCTATACGGTACTCTGAGGTTTTTAAGAAAAGGTGAGGCCTCATTATTCAAGGCGTTGAATGTAAGAAGAAGGATTTTAAATTCAATTTGATTTAACAGGGAGCCAATGAATAGAAGTCAATATGGGATAAAAAAAAAATTCTAGTCCTTGTTAGTACTATACAGTAGCTGCAATATTTTGGATCAGCTGAAGGCTTTTCAGGGAGTTTTTAGGACAGCCTGATAATAATGAATAGAAGTAATAAATGCATGAATTAGCTTTTCCGCATCAAGCTGAGACAGGATGTTTCTAAATTTAGAAATATTGTGCAAATGCAAGAAAGCAGCCCTACATATTTATTTAACATGTGCATTGAAGGACATATCCTGGTCAAAAATGACTCCAAGATCCCTCACAGTGTTACTGGAGGCCAAGGTAATGTCATCCAGAGTAAGTATCCGGTTTGACACCACATTTCTAAGTTTGTAGGGCCGAGTACAACAACTTCAGTTTTATCTGAATTTAGAAGTAGGAAATTAAAGGTCATCCAGACCTTTATGTCTTTAAAACATTCCTGCAGTGTAACTAATTGATGTGTGTCATCTGGCTTCATGGATAGATAAAGCTGGGTATCATCTGCATATCAATGAAAATGTATGCAATGCTTCCTAATATTACTGCCAAAGAGAAGCATGTATAGTGTAAATACATGTATAACTGGTCCTAGCACAGAACCCTGTGGAACTCCATAATTAACCTTTGTGTGTGAAGAAGACTTCCCATTTACATGATCAAATTGGAGTCTGTTAGATAAATATGATTCAGCACAGTACCTTTAATACCTATGGCATTTCTGTAATAAAATGTTATGATCAACAGTATCAAAAGCTGCACTTGTCCAACAAGACAAGCACAGAGAAGAGTCCCCTATCAGAGACCATTTGTAACCTTCACTAATACTGTTTCTGTACTGTGACAAATTCTGAATCTTGACTGAAACTCTTCAAATAAACCATTCCTCTGCAGATGATCGGTTAGCTGTTTTACAACTACTCTTTCAAGAATTTTTGACATAAAAGAAAGGTTGGAGATTGGCCTCCAAGACAGCTGGGTCAAGTGATGGCTTTTTAAGTAATGGTTTAACTACTGCCACCTTAAAAGTCTGTGGTACATAGCCAATTCGTAAAGACAGATTTATCATATTTAAATTGAAGAATTAATTAATGGTAGGACTTATTTGAGCAGTCTTTTAGGATTCTGACATGTGAAGAGACCAAACAGCAGTCTTCATTAATTAACACATTAATGGTGTTGTGCAGCATTTATCCCTGCAGTACAGAATTGTAATGTGTATTTCTGCTGTGACATCCTAATGCATCTGAGGAAGAACATGACTGAGCTATGGTGCATGCTAATATGCAATCTTGTGTGTAAAGCACATTGAAAATGCAAGAGTTTGCTGGTCACGCCAACACAGTCTTCTCAGTCTTCTCTTAACACATCCTACTCACCAAATCTTGTTGCTGCAACTTGTTTAAGGGTCTTTGATAGACTAGAGATGATCCAGTGCCCACTGCAGATAGGTTGTCAGAATGGGGTTTACATGGCGTGTTGTAAAAACAGCAGCCACATTGGAGAGATTCACCAAATTTAAATGATGTTTGTGATTTTAATTTTTTGAGTAGAACTTTGATCATGCCCTATTTGATCTTTTGTGGACAGCTAGATGAAAACAATCAATACCACTTGGGTTAGGTAAAATTAGCATTAAAATTGAAAATATGAAAATACAAAATTAAACAGACATATTAACAGACAGACATAACAGAAAGTCTTGGACCAGACCCCCCCCCAAACAAAACAAAACAAAATTTAAACAAATTTAATTAAAAAGATTGTGAACTGGCACTATATAAATAAATTCAAAGACACCCTGAAAATCTATTTGACAATAGCAACTCAAAATGGGACTCTGTAGATTGTATGGCCCCCACATGCTTGCATGCATTCCCCACAACATTGAGGCATTCTCCTAATGGGATGATGGCTGGTGTCTTGTGGGATCTCCTCCCAGATCTGGACCAGGGCATCACTGGACAGTCTGAGGTGCAACCTTGCGGCATCAGATGGACCAAAAAATAATGTCCCAGAGGTGTTCTATCGGATTTTGGTCAGGTGAATGTAGGAGCCAATCAATGATATCAATTCCTTCATCCTCCAGGAATTCCCTGCATTAACTCAGCACACGGACAACCCAGGACCCACTGCACCCATGTAGGGTCTGACTATGGGCCCAAGGATTTCATCTCCACATCTTGTTTGGCCCATTTCACATCTGTCACATGTGCTCAGTGTGAACCTGCTCTCATCTGTGAAAACCACAGAGCAGCAGTGGTGGACCTGCCAATTCTGGTATTCTATATCGAATGTCAATTGGGTTCCACAGTGCCGGGCAGTGAGCACAGGGCTCACTAGTGGATGTGAGGCCCTCAGGTCACCCTCAGGAAGTCTATTTCTGATTGTTTGGTCAAAGACATTCATACTAGTGGTCTGCTGTAGGTCATTTTGTAGCTCTAGCAGTGCTCATCTTGTTCCTCCTTGCACAAAGGAGCAGATACCGGTCCTGCTGATGGGTTAAGGACCTTCTACATGTCCAGCTCTCCTAGAGTAACTGCCTGTCTCCTGGAATCTCTGCCATGCTCTTGAGACTGTGCTGGGAGACACAGCAAACCTTCTGGCAATGACACAATATTGCTGTGCCATCCTGGAGGAGTTGGACTACCTGTACAATGTCTGTTGGGTCCAGGTATCACCTCATGCTACCAGCAGTGACACTGACCCTAGCCAAATACAAAACTAGTGAAAAAACACAGTCAGAAAAGATGAGGAGGGAAAAAAAATATCAGTGGCCTCCACGTGTAAAACTATTCCTGTTTTGTCTTATCGTTGCCCCTCTAGTGCACCTGTTGTTAATTTCATTAACACCAAAGCAGCTGAAACGGATTAACACCCCCCTCTGCTACTTAACTGAACAGATCAATATTCCAGAAGTCTAACAGACTCTGATTAAAAAATGTACATTTATACAGATGTGGACAAAATTGGTGCACTAAGATCACTGAAATAACTTGAAACTGACAAAAGTAATAATAAACATTTACTGGAAAAATAACTTGTGAAAATTAGACATAGCTTTTGAATTGTGGTTCAGCAGAATTTTTAAATTTTTTTTTTTAAACTAATGAAACTTGCCTGGACAAAAATGATGGTATCCTTAACTTAATATTTCGTTGCACAATCTATTGAGTTAATCATTGCAATCAAGTGATTTCTGTAACTCTCAATGAGAGTTCTGCACCTGTCGACAGGCACTTTGGCCCACTCCTCGTGAGCAAACTGCTCCAGCTGTCTCAGGTTTGAAGGGTGCCTTCACCAGACTGCATGTTTCAGATCCTTCCACAAATGTTCAGTTGGATTTAAATCAGCCTTAGAACATAATTGAGCCTCCTCTATGTTTCTCAGTAGGTACAGTGTTCTTTTCTTTGTATGCTTAATTTTTGCATCTGTGAGGATAGAGATGGAGTGATTTGCCAGAAAGCTCCGGTTTTGTCTCATCTTTCTGAAGGACAGTCTCCCAGAAGTTCTGTAGCTTGTCAATTTTGCATTTAGGCAAATTCCAGTGTCACTTTTTTAGGATTTATTTTCAGTGGTGGTGTCCTCCTCGATCATCTTCCATTAAGTCCACTTTGGCTCAAACAGCGACGGATGGTGCGATCTGACTCTGATGTATTGACCTTGGAACTCACCTCTAATCTAATCTCTTTGGAAGTTGTTCTGTGCTCTATGGTTACCATTCATATTATCCATCTCTTCAATTTTTAATCAGTTTTCTTCTTGTTGCCATGTTCACGAAGATTGGCTACAGTTCTGAATAATATGCACTCGTAGTCACAGGAGCATCAAGCTGCTTGGAGACAGACAGTCTTGTAGCCTTTACCTTTAACACGGTTGTCTTTCTCATATCCTGAGACAGGTCTGTCCTTAGCTTTCTGTGGTCAATGTTCAGTGTGGTACACACCATGATACCAAACAGCACAGTGACTACTTTTCACTCTTTAAATAGACAGACTGACTGATTACAAGTTAGAAACACCTTAATGCTAATTACAGGACATACCTTAATTTAACATGTCTCTGTGGTCAACTTATTTTCAATCTTTTCTAGATGCACCATCATTTTTGTCCATTTATTCATTTTTATTAATAAATATAAAAGATAATTCAAAAGCAATGTCTGATTTTCAGTAATTAATTTTCAGTCATTTTTTTTATTCATTATTACTTTTGTCAGTTTCAAGTTATTTCAGTGACCATTGTGTTTATTTCTTATATCTATCTATCTATCTATCTATCTATCTATCTATCTATCTATCTATCTATCTATCTATCTATCTATATATATATATATATATATATATATATATATATATATATATATATATATATATAGAGAGAGAGAGAGAGAGAGAGAGAGAGAGAGAGAGTTTAAAAATGCTATATAGCTTTCTCTTCCACTGCCTGCATTTTTTGCTGTGGAAAGGCCTCTGTAGATCATCTTTGGACTCTAAATATGGCCACAAAAATAGTTTGACATGAAATTTTCCGGTCAGCAACTCTTTAAGCTCTAAAGGTGACACACAGCACCTATGCCAGCTCATATAAATACAGCCATACTCATGCACTAATGTGGAGGCTTAGCAATGACAGGATGGAGGAGTGTAATATCACCTTTGGGAAATTAGCTGATGGCAGCAGTTCAGCTGCTCCTCAGCCTTACCCGAAAGGATTGACTTACAGAGAAGCCAACCAAATATCAATAAGGGTGATTTAGCTGTGCACTGCTCAAGGATAAAGAGCTTATGCACGAAACCTCTGGAAATACACTTGAGCTTGGCATGTAAAATGCTGTCGCTTCAAGCAAATCCCTGATTAAATCCCCCAAACACATTTAGTTAGCTGTATGAGGGGAAGCCTGGTGTTGGCTGTGAAGAGGAGGACAGAAAGAAGAAAGTGAGATAAAGAGGAAACATGGGAGCAAGAGAAGAATAGTATATGAAAACCTACAGGGGTAATGCACTATATGTGTACCACACACGATGCCATTTGATGTCTGTTAATTGCCTCCCTCAGGGATTTATGACCTGTGTGTTACAGCAGTGACATTGTCACAGATGTTGCAACCTCTGTAAACTGAAAGCAACACAGTCATTATATTTCCAGTTTTTGATCTAGTTGCTCAGTATTATCATTCACAGTTTTTAGCAGTGGCTTGGTTGATGTTGGCTGATTTTTAAGTGATGAACACATTTAATTTTATGTAAACTGAGGAGTGAGACAGAAAGAGGAAGCGGGGAGGAATGAGCGTCCAGCAATCAAACTTGGCTGTCGCACCTCGTCTCCACAGCCAATGAGACTAGGAAAGCCCTTTCATTGAAATATGACTGAGATTTACAGCTCCTATGAAGAGAACAGGACAATACTGCCTCATTTGGATCATTAATTTTTATTACCTTTCCTGGAAATGTCTTCATTTAGTGCTTTATTGCCATTTTGAAATGTAATGGTTGTTCTTCAGGGATGCACACACAGGAAGTGAAATGCTCTAGTAACACAAACTTGCATTAGTCCACTGTTGACAAAATCCGGACTCACACGTAAATGTCTTCTGAATAATCTTTTCATCTCCTTGTGAAGTGACTGTCATTCAGAATGCGTGTATATGTTCTGACAGTATATAGAAGCAATACAACTAAACAAAAGCACAGCAGCAGCCTTGAGCTGTTTACCGTCAAGTAATAAGCCTACGCATCTCATTAATACAGGGTGACTCATGTCGTTTTGAATGCAAGCCTTGAAATAGGGACACATGGCCCGGGAAAAGAAAGGACAAGAAACTAAGGTAACCGTAACACTGCATAAGAATCATTTGAACTCGTCTTGCAGAATGCAACATTTGGCTGTTTGTAAGAATATATGCAAATATGAATTAGCACTTCATGCATGATTTATGAGCCTCAAGATGTAACCTACACAGAAAAATAACTTTTTTTTGTGTGTGTGACATTCTTTATTGTTTTTCTCTTCAGCCTGAATTAATAATAATGGGGAGAAACAGAAGGTTGCTTTAACTCAGACTTTGCCTAGACCAAAGTGAAATTCCTCCCCAGCTGAGAAACCGAAGCTGGTCTTCACCTTGTCAGGTCACAAGAGCATAACCTCTTTTCCTCAAGTCTTTGTGCTCACCTGCATTTTTCTTTTTTACTCAGCAAATCAGTGCGCTAACATCAAACGTAACCTTTTAAAAAGAATGATACATCATGTGAGAGAGGTAATTAGCTCTTTGAAGTAGTGACAGCTTTCCATTTTGAAAGTAGGGCAGCACTTTCATCTGTGATTAGATGTTCTTAAGTCCATCCTCATGTAGCAGAAGATGGGAAGAGACTGGCAAGAAGAGGCTGATCAACCTTGAAATGTAACAGGCACTTGGGTTGTGGTCTTTCGGGACCCCTCCCACAGGCGTCTAAATCTAAATATACTGAAGGTTTGCAGGAGGAGGGGAAGTCTACTGTGGCAGAGAGAAGGTGAGGCAAGTAGCTGAAAAAGAGGCGCAGAGCAGATCAACAGAGAGCAGAGGAAGGTGCAGAGTGGATGTCATGGCTGTCAACTGCAGTCAAATTTGTCATAACTATCAATCCAATGTGTAGCTTTGGCTTAGATGCATGAAGCCAGGCTTACTGGCTTACCTCAGCATTCCACCAGAGAGGGACTGTCACTGGATATTACCATGTGGTCTGCTGAGCTGATTCGCCCACGTCACAGGAGACAGGGACAGCGATACATCCCTTCTTACTCCCACTCTCCTGCCCTGGGGACACAAGCATTCCCCTACTTCCTGAAATGTGCCTGCGTGCAATTTTTGCTGTTCGCATTAAATATGAATAGCCTTAATAATAAATGGAAGCTCTCAGAGATTGTAAAAAGGTATTCCAGTTTTTGTGACACAAAGCTCTTGAGGTTCTCCCTGCTCCTTTTTTTTATGGTTTAGTGATTTTTAAATCATTTTGAGAACAATTTAATACCACATAAAGCATTTCTGGTGATTACCCACTTTGCTTTGGATGCTTTTCTTGTCCACTCTATTTGCCACGTGAAAATGTTATTGGGGACTTGAACTATTGCTACAGTATAAGACAAAATTGTTGCAGACTTACAGTTTGAATGTATAAATACAGTATGTTAGAGAATGAGTGTGAATGGCATTAATTCCCAGTTAAACATTTTTCTTTTTTATGCATAGCAGCAGTTTAGGTCACAGTTTCCTCCATTTCATCTTCTATGGAAAACTGCCCAGATGAGTGGCTGGGACTGGATCTAGTTTTCAGGTTGATCGAGCCGTACAGTTTGGCTGAACGCTTGGAATAAGCGATGACCTTTCTCCTGTACATCTCTCCCTTCCACATGGAGATCATCAGCAGCGTAGAGAGCACCACGCCGCCCAGCGTGAGCAGGCAGAGTCCCGCTATGACGCAGCGATCCAAGTGGGCACCTATCCGGGCGCTCTCCATCTCCAGCTTCTCCATCTCTCTCGCCGACACGCTATCGCGGTCCACCACCACATCCCTAGGCACGGCGTAGGAAATGATCACTAATGAAATCCCGGTAACCAGGAACGTGACAGCACTGATAAACCCGTAGTCTATAGAATTCCCGGAGCCCTCCCCGAAGGAGAGATCATCCTCGGACATAAAAGAAAGCTCCGGTAAAGTCTCAGAGCAAGGCTCGCCGTTGCGCACGGGTCTGTGAGTACTTTTGCAGCTAGACACCGGGCTGGCCAGTCGAAGGTTAACATTCTCATCAATATAGGTGAAAGATGTCTCTAATTCCTCGTCGCAACAAACTCTAATTTTTTCCTCTCCGACGTGGCCAAGTTTAATCTCTGCGCCCGCCTTGCGCGGCGTCGTCCTTGGTGCTGAAAGACACCGGCCATGGCAGCTGCGGACCGAGTTACAGGCGCCCTCCCCTGGGAACGCTCCTCCTGTTGATCCATTCGACTTGCGGGCATGCAGCTTGGCAGAAACGCGGTCAAGGGCGTCGGAAGTGTCGGGCTGTTTTCCACCCTCATCTGCGGGAAGCAGCTCTGAAGAAGCCATTCGTGTTTCACCACCCGCTGGTTCACTCTGAGCCTTCCTCCCACGATGTTTTCACTCCACAGCATCCCTAATAAGAACACACACCACGTCTAAGTTAAATGGTGCATATCAATTAGATTCATGTCATTGTACAGCGAAAAATTATTATTTTTCCCCACGAATGCGCTAAAACTTGTGCGTAAAATGAAATCGCAAAATGCACATATGCAGGAGTTCCAATAGAATAATACTGACAAAAAGACCACTTCAAAGTTGATAAGATGGTTGAAGAGTAGACCTTAAAAGGCGCTTACATGCCTGTGATTAGCCAAATGCCTCTTAATCCAATTAGGTAAACAATTCACGTCCAAAACGAGATTAAGCTCTCTATTTTAATTCTGTTTTAAAAATGGATACTGCCTGATGAATAAACACATTTGTGAAACTGGGTTACAACTAATCCCTGCAGAGCAGATATATTCATAGCCACTAACAACAATAGTAAATATACTTCCAATAAAAGCACCACCAGCCTTAAATAAAAGCAGTACTTTCTAAAATATGTGTCCGAATCGTAACGCGCACTTTATTTGGATTCTACGTGAGACGTGAGATGCTCCTCTGCATAAGGGTTGGACCAGCCATGCACATTTTTTCCTAATCCCTGACTAAAAAAAACCCCCCAAAAAACCCCAGAACAAACCAAAAAATCCTCCTCAAGCTGCACAAATAAACAGAAATGAACTCACCGCGCTACTTCAGCATCCCTTCCGACTACTCTCTTTCACAGCGGATGAAACCACACAACGGAGGCAGACAAAAAGCCTTATCGGTAGATATGCTTTGAATGTATTCTGAGCTTGCTCGGTGCTTTGGCGGCCGTCCGCACTGAGGGGAGCTCTCCCCTTAGTCCCTCCCACGCACACACAGTCTCAGCTGCCCGCGATGTGGCGCTGAAAGGAGCGCCGCTATCTGTGAGTCGATTGAGATCACAGTCAACAGAAACGGGCTGAGGATTTGAAGGGCTATATATATATATATATATATATATATATATATATATATATATTTATATACGTGACGGGCTGAGGATTTGAAGGGCTGAGGAGAATCCATATATATATATATATATATATATATATATATATATATATATATATATATATATATATATATATATATATATATATATATATATATATATGTCGATGATTTTCCCGTAGGAACATTTCAGCTACATCAGATGCCATTGAAATGTCAGTTAAGAGCTAAAAAGACCCAGAGCAGCCTAGTGGGAAATACCGTCCTATAAGATCAAATACCATCAAGAAATTACAAAAAAAAAGTCCCTAGGTGAATTTATAGGAGCTCAGTTCTATAACACTCTTTCAAGTCAATGATGAACCCCACAGAGGCAAATTCATACATGAATGCTATTCCAGTAGAGATAAGGGAACAAAAATGGCAGCGGAGCCTTTAGTTTGCAGTGGGGTCTCCATTGATCAGGCTTAATGCGATAAGTCTAGAGCCTGGGTCAGTGCCCTGGGCTTTTTGTTATTGTTCGGCTGCCTTTGCTGTGAGGTGTGTGTAATTGTTCTGCAACAAAGTTTTGGAGGGTCATACCTGTCAAAGTGTTATGGTGTTACTGCACTGTAATTAAATGGTTGATATTGTTGTGATCAGTAATGATTAATACCAACTATGTGGTCTACTCTAAAAAACAAATAAAATACAGCATGCCATATAGCCACACAGCTGAAGATCATAGACAAGCATCAAGTAATCTGTTCTGTATGTCAGCTAATGCCATCATCATATCAGAAAAGGCTATCCAGCTGTGTTATGTGTATCCATCTGCTCTCTTGAGCTCTCTCAGAAGATTACTGGTCACTATGGCAAAGCCATCCTAATCCATGTTTAATCTAGAGCTCTAATAGGTCCTCGGATCTGTGACCCCATGCAAATCTTTTGGAGGTTCTTTCCATTTATTCCTCAGCTTCTATGTCCCTGTCTTGGTAGCATATGCAAGGATTCAGATTAATTAACACAGTAAAATGACTCATTACTCTTGGAAAGTGACACTTTGTAAACTAAATGCTAAGTACACACCACCATCAACCATTTAAGTGCTTAATCCTAGTTTAAAAGGAATATTCATTTGCTGACTGTTCCACCTTATTTGGTGCAGGCAGGCAGACAGCAGCTATAAATTTAGTTGCCACATTTTCCTGGAGTCCTGGTGGCTGGGTGAATAGCTTTGGCTCATTTCCCAACAAGACTCCATTTAACAGATGAGTAAAGAGAGAGGGACAATAGTAGGAGAGGGGGAGACAGAAAGGAAGGCAGTGAGAGACAAAGATTTACTTCACTCTTTTTGTTCCAGAAATGAGTTTTCAGAGGGACAGGAAGCACAAATACTCCCAGGTTGGTGACTGATGGATCATAATGGTTTATGGTGTGTTTAGTCAGACTGTGGTCAGCTTCAGTCCTGTGCAGAGAGACAGCGAGAGCAAGCTGAAATCTATAACAACAGCCAACATGAGATGCTATCTGTCTGCAACAGTGCACCACTTTTCCTGCTGGCAAGGACGTTGGGCCTGGAAGAGGAGGGGCAGCAGGGGAGTCAGTGCTTCTAAATGCTACATATCCATATGTCCTTATAGCCTCTTCCACCACAGTCATGGAGCAGTACACAGAGTAAAAACTGTGAAAGATGGATGCTCTTTTCTTTAGTCAGCAGTGGATGTCATGGATGGATAGAGGGGGCAGCAAGAGGGAAAAGAAGAGCTAGAATGTGTGTGAATTATGAAGTGAATTAATGACTGAGTTCACCTTACCTCCAGGAGCTGCCGGAGTTGTTCACTGTCCAGCAGCAGCAGGCTGCATAGCTAAATAGGTAACAGAACTGCATGAGATGTGAAATAAGCTGCTACCAGGGAAACCGCCCAGAGGCTCTTTGCACCATCTTGCAGGTTTAATCTTACAAATGTATGTATAATGAACTCAAAACAGGCTGAATCACAAACATGTTATTACATAGAAATCAGATACTGCTGTATAACAATACAGGCATTAATGCAGCACTTGTGAGTGCCTAGTTGACACTCCAGCATAGTAAGTGTCAGCAGGGGTTAAACTGAGCCAGGAGTTGTCCCAGGCTGAACTCCGATACACTCTTCAAGTTCAATCTCACATAGGTCTTATGTCTAAAATATGTTTTTACTGATCCAGGTTACACTTACTTTTACACACCACTTTGCTAGGTACACCTCTTTAGCTGCTCTTTAATGGATCTATCTAATCAGCCAATCACATGACAGCAACTCAATACATTTAGATGTGCAGACAAGATGGCCTGCTGAAGTTCAAACCGAGCATCAGAATGGGGAAGGAAGGGACCAGACTGGCTGGACTGGGTATTTCAAAAACTGCTGGTCTACTGGGATTTTCCCAGTACAATACATAAAATTTCTGGGCTACAGCAGCAGAAGACTATACTGGGTGCCACTCCTGTCAGCCAAGACAGGAAACTGAGACTACAGTTCACAAGGGCTCGCGAAAAATTGCATGAGAGATGACTGGAAAAATGTTGCCTAGTCTGAAGAGTCTTGATTTTTGCTGCAACCTTTGTTTGGTAGTGCCAGAATTTAGTGTAAACAGCATGAAAACATGGATCCACCTTGCCTTGTACCAGTGGTTCAGGCTGGTGGTATAATGGTGTGGGGGATATTTTCTTTGGGCCCCTTTGTACCAACTGAGCATTGTTTAAACAGGCAGCCTACCTGAGTATTGTTGCTGACCATCCTCTGAGATGGTATATATACACTGCTAAAAAAAATAAAAGGAACACTTAAAGAACACAATATAACTCCAAGTAAATCAAACTTCTGTGAAAGCAAACTGTCGACTTAGGAAGCAACACTGATTGACAATCAATTTCACATGCTCTTGCATGCAAATGGAATAGACAACAGGTGGAAATTATTGGCAATTAGCAAGACACACTCAATAAAGGAGTGGTTCTGCAGGTGGGGCCCACAGACCACTTCTCAGTACCTATGCTTTCTGGCTGATGTTTTGATCACTTTTGAATGTTGGTGGTGCTTTCACACTTGTGGTAGCATGAGACGGACTCTACAACCCACACAAGTGGCTCAGGTAGTGCAGCTCATCCAGGATGGCACATCAGTGGGAGCTGTGGCAAGAAGGTTTGCTGTGTCTGTCAGGGTAGAGTCCAGAGGCTGGAGGCGCTACCAGGAGACAGGTCAGTACACCAGGAGACGTGGAGGAGGCCGTAGGAGGGCAACAACCCAGCAGCAGGACTGCTACCTCCACCTTTGTGCAAGGAGGAACAGGAGGAGCACTGCCAGAGCCCTGCAAAATGACCTCCAGCAGGCCCACATTTGTGGCCTGTGTCTGCATAAACAGTTAGAAACCGACTCCATGAGGATGGTATGAGGGCCCGACGTCCACAGATGAGGGTTGTGCTCACAGCCCAACACCGTGCAGGACGCTTGGCATTTGCCAGAGAACACCAGGATTGGCAAATTCGCCACTGGAGCCCTGTGCTCTTCACAGATGAAAGCAGGCTCACACTGAGCACATGTGACAGACGTGACAGAGTCCGGAGACGCTGTGGAGAGCGATCTGCTGCCTGCAAAATCCTTCAGCATGACCGGTTTGGCAGTGGGTCAGTAATGGTGTAGGGTGGCATTTCTTTGGAGGACCGCACAGCCCTCCATGTGCTCGCCAGAGGTAGCATGACGAGATGAGATCCTCTGACCCCTTGTGAGACCATATGGTGGCACGGTTGCCCTGGGTTCCTCCTAACGCAGGACAATGCTAGACCTCATGTGGCTGGAGTGTGTCAGCAGTTCCTGCAAGATGAAGGCATTAAAGCTATGGACTGGCCCGCCTGTTCCCCAGACCTGAATCCGATTGAGCACATCTGGGACATCATGTCTTGCTCCATCTACCAACGTCACGTTGCACCACAGACTGTCCAGGAGTTGGCAGATGCTTTAGTCCAGGTCTGGGAGGAGATCCTTCAGGAGACCATCCGCCACCTCATCAGGAGCATGCCCAGGCATTGTAGGGAGGTCATACAGGCACATGGAGGCCACACACAATACTGAGCCTCATTTTGACTTGTTTTAAGGACATTACATCAAAGTTGGATGAGCCTGTAGTGTGTTTTTCCACTTTAATTTTGTGTGTGACTCCAAATCTAGGCCTCCATTGGTTAATAAATTTGATTTCTATTGATGATTTTTGTGTGATTTCGTTGTCAGCACATTCAACTTTGTAGAGAACAAAGTATTCAATGAGAATATTTCATTTATTCAGATCTAGGATGTGTTATTTGAGTTTTCCCTTTACTTTATTGAGCAGTATATATATATATATGTATATGTATATAGACATGACCCAAAATAAATGTTAATTTGATGCACCCTCATTAAATTATTTCCACTCAACTGCTTGAGTTCTACTGTAGGGCACAGCAATTCAGCTGGACATGCAATCATTTGTGACAGGGACGCACTCAGCTGAACGTAAACGAAGATTTATGTTTGCAATAACAGAATAACGTTAAGAAAATATTAGTTTGGAGGTGAATGTAGCTTTCCTTTAATTTAAAATGTTTTACCTTTTCTGAATAAAGATGATTTTTACCTGATAGTTTTTAAAGTATGTTATGATGATAATACTTCTGTACTCTTACTAATTGTACGAAACATTTTGAATGCAGCATCTTAACCAGCAGCTGAGTGTTTTTTTTTTCTTCTTTTTTTGTGGTATTACTACATCACACTAACAAAGAACCACCGCTTCACCACAGGTTCAGTGGTGGAATGTCAAGAATTGGAGAACTGGAAAGCTTGACTCTCTGTTGGGTTTTGAGCCGTCCTTAATTTATGATCTATCACCTGTAGATGATACACCTATTCCATATTTTAAATCAACATATCCAATGAAAAGTTCAAAAAACGCCATGAATTTATTTTACCAATGCCAGGGGTTAATTGGGCTGTGGCTGTCCTCTGTTAATCATGTGTAGATTCACTCTTTATGGTCAACAGGGGAAGCTCAGACTACCTACATCCTCCTCATCCTCCTTTTTCTTGTTCTTCCTCCTCTTCTTGTACTTCACAATTCATCCAGCTTCCTCTATCAGCAGTCACATCGTCAGTAAACACCAAAGACTCGGTTCCACTGGCAGAAATATCTGGTATGCTTTGGATCACAAGTTGTTTCTCTGCTGTAGACTTTGACAGTGATATGCCTGCCTCTGTGAGGTTGTTCTTGATTTGGTTAGATGTTGTGAAGTTCTTTTTCTTAACCATAGATTGAGTCTTCATATACCTTTTCTGTCTTCTGTGGTCTTTCTGGCCTTTTGGTGATGCCGAGCTGGTTAGTGCATTACTTCTTTTCCAGAATAGAATCGATTTTTGATTTGGACACTAAAGTTTTGCTTTCTCTCTGATAGATTTATTTATTTTTTTTAGTCTAATGATGTTTGTAAGTACACTGTGCAGCTGTGATATTTGTAACAATTTACTGCTGTTTGCAACACTTTGGAAATGCTGGAAAAAAACAAAGACAACCCCCCCCCCCACCCAATAACAACATATTCTGTGGTTGATTCTTGTCACTGGGAGTGTTAATTTATTTGAAATGGGAGTTGCTGAGTCAGCAGAACAACTGCTGGTTCAGGTGGATGCTCACAGCTGTGAGAGCGGCATCAAAACTTTGGGTCCATCTTGTGGCTCTTCACTGAGTCCTCACCCTGAATAAGCCTGCATTTTTTCTGGTCATTGTACTGTTATTTTTATGTAACAGAGCAGAGGTTTACTTGGAGAGCCAGAAGGATGCCGAGGATAGCTGTCCAACACAAGACATGTACAGACCATGGACGTATGGATGCATGAGTTAGTTTTGACAATGAGCAGAGTCATGTGGAGTGTTTTACATTTTTAGTAAATTTTCTACAGAGACATTGGCCCCTAATAAAAACTGCAGAGAGCACAAAAGCCTGTGTGTGTGTGTTTTCAGTCAGAAGTACATACACGCAACGTAAAAAAATTGACTCATTTTGCATCTTTTCTTAAAAAACTTCTCTCTAGTATTGGAACAATTCCAAAACATAGTGGAAATATTCCAAAAATACTGATGTTAATGTGGCTCACTTATGAAGTATGCCAGAGTAATGTAGGAATGTCATGTGTTCAGGTGTCACTGAATGCAATTTTGGAGGTACTATAAATTAGTCGATGCTAGTAGGTGCTTTGACTTTCATGAATGTCAGCATAACACACACACACACACACACACACACACACACACACACACACACACACACACATAAACTGCCCAACCATCTGATGATTGAGTTATTGATGTTTTAAGCTAATGTACTCTGATATGGAGTTGTGGTTAATGTTTAATCTGAGAAATCAATGGTCCTGCAATGTGTCTGCTGAGTAACTGTAAGAATCAGGGTTGTCTGCGTGATCACGAATTTTTCCCTTTAAGTGCTCTTGTTCATTGTTTTCATGCCCAGTGAATACAATAACTGAGCACTTCTCCATATATTTTTAGTCAGCAAGTCAGTATGACCATGATGCTGAGGCCTAAACTGCTGTGAAATTAATAGTTGCATATATGATCATGTACAATGTCATGCTTCTCAGTATGAGCTGAGGGAAGATGTGGAGATATGGATTATAAAGGTAGTATGTAAGCCTTGAATTCCTTGAGCTTTGTACACCTTCTTCAACTGCATGAGGACACACTGGTCCCAAGAAATGTTAGCAAGGACAACGAAACTCCCCTTGCCCGCAGTGAAAACTTTGTTCCTGTAAGTGTAGAGGCAGGCTTGGAAGCCTCTGCTCTCATACCAGAGAGGCCTGGAGGACTGAAATTCAATTTAATGTTATTTATATAATGCCAAATCAAGGTCTCAAGGTGTTTTATATTGTACGGTAAAGACCCTACAATAATTACACAAAAAACCCAATAGTCAAAATGACCCCCTATGAGCAAGCACATGGCGACAGCGGGAAGGAAAAACTCCCTTTTAACAGGAAGAAACCTCCAGCAGAACCAGGCTCAGGGAGGGGCAGTCATCTGCCATGACCGGTTGGGATTGAGTGAAGGAAGACAGGACAAAAGACATGCTGTGTAAGAGACCCAGAGATTAATAATATCTAGTGATTAAATACAGAGTTGGATATAAACAGAATAAAAAGAGGTGAATGATGAAGAAACACTCAGTGCATCATGGGAACCCCGCAGCAGCCTAGGCCTATTGCAGCATAACTAAGGGATGGTTCAAGGTCACCTGATCCAGCCCTAACTACAAGCTTGATCAAAAAGGAAAGTTCTGAGCTTAATCTTAAAAATAGAGATGGTGTCTGTCTCCTGAATCCAAACTGGGAGCTGGTTTCACAGAAGAGGGGCCTAAAGCTGAAGGCTCCGCCTCCCATTCTACTCTTAAGTATCCTAGGAACCACAAGTAAGAGCTATGGTACTGTAAGCTCTTTAAGATAAAAATGGAGCCTGATTATTCAAGACCTTGTATGTGAGGAGAAGTATTTTAAATTCAATTTGATTTAACAGGGAGCCAATGAAGAGAAGCCAATATGGGATAAACATGCTCTCTCTTTCTAGTCCCTGTCAGTACTCTAGCTGCAGCATTTTGGATCAGCTGAACACTTTTCAGGGAGCTTTTAGGACAGCCTGATAATAATGAATTACAGTAGTCCAGCCTAGAAGTAATAAATCCATGAATTAGCTTTTCAGCATCAGTCTGAGACAAGATTTTTCTAATTTTAGAAATATTGCACAAATGCAAAAAAACAGTCCTACATATTTGTTTAATATGTGCATTGAAGGACATATCCTGGTCAAAAATTACTCCAAGATTTCTCACAGTGTTACTGGAGGCCAAAGTAATGCCATCCAGAGTAAGTATCTGTTTTGACACCATGTTTCTAAGGTTTGTGGGGCTGAGTACAACAACTTCAGTTTTATCTGAATTTAGAAACAGGAAATTAGAGGTCATCCAGGCCTTTATGTCTTTAAGACATTCCTGCAGTCATCTCTCTCATGCTTCATAAAATCCCAGTGGGTCCTGAGCAGAGCAGGATAAGATGGATCAGAGGTAGATAAAATTATTGGTTGGTTCATTTTTGTCTGATTTATAACTGCTGGATAAAATCTCTAGAGAAAAAAAAAAGAAAGCATAAAACCTGTAGCTAAAACTCTCCTGTACGTATTGTATTTGACTCAAAGTTGTCAGCAGCCTCTCATCAGTGATGTAAAAATACAGATCATGTGGGCCTACTCCGTTGACTCTAGAATCAGAAATTAACATCCCCTTAGCAGTAAAAGTATGTTTACATCTTAAAACAAGCCAACAACTAAGATGTTACAGTTAGAAGGAAATTGCCGTGAACCAGTATGTTTTAATAATAATGATAATAATAAATTTTATTTATAGGCTCCTTTCAGGGCACTCAAGGTCGCCATACAGATAAAAACAGTCAAAGACAGCAAAAGAGAAGCACAATTACACAACAGCAAAAATTAACAAAAAGAAAAAAAAAAACCCCAAGCAATTAGTTAAGACCAAGATAAAATCCTAGAATCCACACAGTTACGGGCCAAAAGCTTGTTTAAACAGATGGGTTTTTAAACGAGATTTAAAAAGAGGTAAGCTGTTTATGATCTTTAAGTTTATGATGGGGTGCTGTATGACGAAAGGCTCTAGATCCCATAGTTGCTAAGCGGACAGGAGGTATAAGTGAGGAGCAGTGACGAAGAAGAACGAAGTGGGCGTGAGGGAGTATAGTAATGGATTAGATCAGTAATGTAGGGGGGAGCAAGGTTATGAAGAGATTTGAAGGTGAGAAGAAGAATCTTGCATTTGATACGATTGTCTATTGGAAGCCAATGTAGGTCTTGAAGGATGGGAGTAATATGTTGAGTAGAGGATGTTCGGGTAATGATACATGCCGCAGAGTTTTGAGCCATCTGGAGTTTATGGAGAAGTTTGAGTGGTAGACCAGCGAGAAGTGAATTGCAGTAATCTAATCGAGAAGTGACAAGGGCATGGACCAGAGTTGCAGTACTGGCAGGTGTAAGAGAAGGACGGAGACGATTGATGTTACGCAAAGGAAAATAAGCAGAACGAGTGGATTTTTGACATGAGCCTCAAAAGAAAGAGTGCTGTCGAGGATGACATCCAGACTCTTAACTTGGGAGGAGATGGGGACAGTGATATTATCAATGGTGAGTGTGAAGTGATTAGATTTTGCAAGGGTAGATTTGGCACCAATCAGCAGGATTTCTGTTTTATCATTATTCAATTTAAGAAGATTCTCAGAAAACCAAGATTTTATTTCAGAAAGACAGTCAGAAAGGGAGGATGGTGGGAGAAGAGCATTTGGTTTAGAAGAGACATAGAGCTGGGTGTCATCCGCGTAACAATGAAAATGAATGTCGTATTTCCTAAAAATATGTCCTAGTGGTAGTAAGTAAATAACGAAGAGAAGAGGACTGAGGACAGAGCCCTGAGGAACACCGGAGGAGACAGGGGTGATAAATGACTTGGCAGTTTTGAGGTGAACGTATTGGGTGCGACCAGAAAGGTATGACTGAAACCAAAGAAAAGGAGTACCTGTAAAACCTAGTGAAGCTAATCTGTGAAGAAGGATTGAATGGGAAATAGTATCGAAAGCCGCACTAAGATCAAGAAGAATGAGTATGGTTAAGAGACCGGAGTCAGCAGCCATTAAAAGGTCATTTGTGATTTTAACTAATGCAGACTCGGTACTATGTAGAGGACGAAAACCAGATTGACACTCCTCAGAAAGATTATTATTAGCGAGGTAGTTGTAAACCTGGTTGGCTACAATTCATTCAAGAATTTTTGCAAGAAATGGAAGATTAGAGATTTGCTGGAAATTATTCAGATTATTGGGATCAGCACCCCTGCTTCTTTAACAATGGAGAAATAACAGCTGTTTTAAATGCCAAAGGAACTTGACCAGAAGTAAGAGAGAGGTGCATGATATTTGTTATTAGTGGGGACAGAGGTGATAAGCAGATTTTGACCAGATAGGTTGGCAGAGGATCTAGTTGGCAGGTGGAAGCTTTGGTTTTCTGAATAATAGCAGATATTTCACTAGCGGATGAAAGCAAAAAACTAGAAAAGGTAACAGATGGTGTGTTACAAGGGACTGTTTGGGATGAAGTTTTTGGGATGTTTTATAGGTGTCCCTGGAGTTGGTCATTAGGGATGCTTATGAAAACACAGCAGCTGAGGCTTTGATAAGAAGACTGTAAAGCTGGACGAATCTCCTTCAGTAAATTAATTAGAACCTTGCACTGCTGAATAATCAGGCAAGCTAGCGGCACCACTTTAATATGAAGGCTGAACTAGGCCTCCGTACCGGGGTTCCACGGTAACAGCTCCCAGAGTAAATAATCACAAAGATGCTCAGTCACACTGAGCAGCTCCTGCAGCTCCTTCTGCAGGTCACCCCCTCTGACCTGTTGCAGTTGTTGGTTGGAGTGAAGCTCTTGGAGATAAGCCCTTCCATTAGTTGAGCTATCAGACATCTGATGTGGGTGACCTACTCACGCTGAATACTGAGACATGAGTCTTGCGTATTTCTGGCCTTCTGCTGTTCTATTAATGTAACTGACAGAACACAATGTAAAGGAGGGCAGGGAAGAATAGTTTCCCAATACAACATGTATGCAAGCAATCCATGTATCACATGCAGTGAGTTACTTTTTACCATATGCTGAGTGTCTTAAGTCAGCATCAGCTGGTAAAATACAGCAATTAATATGACTCACATTAATGTTTGTAGCCCTCAGATTATTTCTTTGATATTAATACATAACTGCGGCATCGAAAATCAGTGGGATATGTGCATTTATGCATGCATCTGGCATGTTATCAGCGCTCAGTTCAAAAGTGTGCGTCTCTGATGGTATGCAAGTGTGTTAGTGTCTCTGGATTTGGCAGCTTGCAAATCTGGAAAGGCACCATCAATGCTGAAAGGTGTGCTCTCATCCAGACACTTTCTTAGGGAAGGCCTTAAATATTCTTGGAGAACAATGCTAAATTTCATACTGCACCTACAATTTTAGAACAGCATGGCTTTGTAGCAGAAGGGTCGAGGTGCTGAACTGACCTTCCTGCAGTCTGGACCTCTCAACAACTGAAAACATTTGGAGCATCATGAAATGAAAAAGATGACAAAGAAGGCCCAGGACTATCAGACATTAAACTCTCATTAAAGTCCAGCAGCTGCTCTCCTCAGTTGCCAGATATTTATAGACTGTTGTTAAATGAAGAGGGGATGCCACACAGTGGTAAATGTGGCCCTGTCCCAAATTTTGTTTTGAGACTTCTTGTTACTAATCACATTCAAAATGGCCTCATTTTTTCCCCCTTAAAATGGTAAATTTTGTCAGTTTAACATTTGATATGTTTTCTATGTTCTATTCTGAATTAAAAAAAAGATAAATATGAGCTTTACAAATTACTGTATTACTTACAAATGATAATATTTAATTTTCTCATAAATTATTTGCAGTTTTATTGTTTTGAGCTGTGGGGGAGGAGCTCCACTTAATGGAATAACAACCATGTAATATTCACCATATATTTTCTAAAACAGTCAACAGAAATCCAATTCTCCCACGACAGGAGAAAGGCCTAAGTTAAGAAAAAAAAAACCCTCATACTTTATATTTCTGACAGTGAAATCTATGCAACAGCTTCTGGTGTATATCTGACGTTTTGCTTGATTTCTCGCATTAGCATGTTGTATTTCACTACAGCCAGCTGACACATTAAGTTTCTGGTGCAGTCCCATTCAGTAAATCACTGGTTCCAATCTGCTCGTACATTTAGTAACAGATTTAGGAAGAGCTGTTTCAATCCAATTCATGCATTCCAAAAAAAATAAAAGGAAGGAAAATCTCCTCAGTTATGATGGTTGATTTAGGAGCTGCACGAGAGTTTGGAAAAAAAAACAAGTACAGTCAAGTTGTAGGTCAAAGTAGGCCATCAGTGCAATATGCTTCTTGCAGCTAGAGGTCATATTGAGGTCTCTTGTGATGAAGTGTGCCACACAGCGGGGTACAGTAGATTATTAATAAGCAGGTGTGCACAGGCGCTTGGGTTTGTTTGGGAAATCTGGCACGCAAAGCCTTGAGTAGCTCTTAAAAAGCCTTCCAGAGAGGAGAGTGCTGGCAGACAGCAGCGTGACAAGGGAATTAAGTGAAAGGGCGACTGGGTTAGTCTGGATTTTTTTTTTTTCTTTTCGAGTGCGTGATGTAGTGGTGGCAATAGACACCGTTATGAATTATTTAGCACTCGGACCTTAAAGGTAATTTACAGTGACTTTCCTAAATGACGTGGTGTGTCTGGCTTCAAGAAAGACATTGTGGGACAATGGAAGGATAATAATGGCTCTACTAATAGTGTGTGTGCGTGTGTGTGTGTGTGTGTGTGTGTGTAGGCAAAGATTTATGTTACATGCAAAGATTAGACTTCACAAAAAAGCCTTTGTGATTAAGCAAGCCAGCTCAGATAATTTATTAAATCCACCATTCCATCGACCCTTCTTCTCTTTATCATCTCTTTATCATAATTAATGTGATGTTATCCCTTCACGCCACAGCTGCTTTTGCACTATAAAGCTCTCAGTGCACTTGATGATAATGGCCTACGCTGTCTTCTGCCTCCGCGTCTCCATCTATGGCACTGATTATCTCTCACAGCTATTATGCTGTGGCCTAATTATAACACAACAAACCACATGTTTTAGCTGCTATCACATATTTCTTTTAACAAATACACAGTCAATGTCAGTTAAGCTCTGGGAGCTTTGTGTGCAGGCAAAGTCGCAACTGCTATTTAGCATAGACAAGGCAAACATTTGCGAGAAAATGGAATGACTTTTATTCATTGGGTAAATGGGAAAGGCTTGAGTTTGAGCCAAAGAGCTCATTTATATTTGGTGAATACAGTGAGCCAAGCTTTGAGTAGTCTACTGGCACTACTACCATCACTACAATTTTCTGTTTCTGAGGTTTACCTTGAATTTTCAAGTAGGAACAAAAGGACCTCTTTCTTAAAAGCTGCAGAACATGAATAATGGATTCTATTACCACAGGAGGGACTGATGTGAATTTGTGAATGTGTCCAGTGATAAGATATTCAGATATCTGTAGCCACTCACCTAACAGTTCTTTTCCCTCTTGGGCAAAAGTAGATATAGAGACCCTTTTATAGCATCAGATGGCTGGCTCTCTATCATGATTTGTTTTTGTATCCTAGTGATCTTTCAGCAATAGTTGGCTATTCCTGGAGGTGAAATATCAACCCAAAGAAATTAAATTATATATTATAAATTAATTTGGGGGGTAGGGAGGCAGAAGAAAGAAAAACATTTCTGGATACCTGGAGGAAAATGCTGGAGAATTCTACAGCATGAAAACTGAATCGATATTAAATCAGAGCAACAATTGGCCTTAAAAGTCTTTTAAAGTAAAAACCAAAGCAGAAGTGTGTAGCAACCACCTGGTCGCATGCGCTCAAAGACCTTAAGTACATACACATAAATAGCATTTTTATTAATAACACAAAGGAACATGGTGTTTGTCTTTGACATACAAGTGTTATTTTCTAACACTTTATAATTGTAAAACAGTAGAAAATGTTCATTGTGCTTGTCAAACTTTACTTTTGTGGGTTTTTAGGATGATTTTCTTGCCCCTAAATAGCTACATTTCACCTTTTTACTACTTTTAGACACAAAACAGAAAACATCAATTCTGAAGACACAAAGATTCTTTTTTTTTAAAACTTCTGACACAAATTTTTAAAATGAAATATTAACTGTTTTTCTTGATTAGCATTAAGGGTTAAAGTTAAGATTTATTGTTTTGTTTTGTTTTAATTGAACATTTTTACCATTTTTAAAAACAATTAAATTTTTGAAGAAAAAAACAGCCTGAAAAAAGGTTCAAACTCAAATGAAAACCACTAATAACGGGAAAATAATGGGAAAATGACAGATTTGTCAAATCATTGTCGGCACCATAAAAATTTTGGGATCAAAAATAAACATTTTTCATTTGTTTACATGTACAGATCTACAAAAACATAGTTTAAGCCCAAAGACAAGACAGAAGTGAAAATTTGTTACCTAGTGTATTTATTTTTTAATTTATTTAACCTTTATTTATACAGGTATTTCCATTGAGACTCAGTGTCTCATTTGCAAGAGAGACCTGTTTCCATAACATAATAATTTTACAACAATAAAATAATACAATGAATAGTAAATAAAATGCCATATTAAATGTCATATTAAAACACGAACAAGGTCCCAGTGATGATGTAACATAATTGTTTATACGTATTTTAAAGTCAACGGGCGAAATCATTTGGGAGAGCTGCAAGTCCTTCTGCAGTGTGTTCCATGAACTGTAATCAGTAGTCCACGTTTCTAGTAGCTTAGCTCATCCATCTCGCTTAAAGTCAGTAGCACATCTTAACCATGAGGTGGCAGTGAAGATCCACCTTGAATGATTATGAAAGTAGGAAACAGCATCAGGATCAAGGGGAAAGTTATGAACTGATTAGGTGTGGAAAGTACATTTGCTCAAGTGCTGAACAGTGTTTGAGTATTTCTATTTTTTCCTGTATTTATCTTCAGAGGGAAACACTTCTCTTTGCCTCAAATTTATTTGAGAGTGCAGTTTATGATGGTAATATATATCATGATAATATGTGCCATACCCCTCATATGGCGCTGAATAACTTGAACTTCATACTGTTATGACATTTTGCTGAGAAAAAAAAAAATTCTGTAGCTTGCTTTTACTTAAAGGAATAGTTGGACATTTTGTTTGGCAGCGAGTTACTGTTAGTGTCTATTATAATGTTATGAATGTGCAGGTGAGGGGGTTGCTGTTGTTATTGTTGTGGTTATCTTCAGACCTCAGGCAAGCTGCATCAGAAATCAAATTCTCTAAAATGTCAAACTGCTGCTACGAGTAAGGAAGGGACTGACAGTGACATTTGCACAAAATAAAATAAATAAACTTGTGGTCGCGATCCTAAAGTACCTGCTAGAGAAAGCAAAACCAATTATCATATTCAATTTACACATGCCTGACTAATAATAATAATAATAATGTTTCTATACACAGTCAGCTGAATGTAGCAGCATCAGTAATGAATCACAGCAAGCATAACCTTCCACGTTAATAGAATCAATGCGCGTTGAAAATGACCTGGCGGGTCTGGATGTGTTCTTCGGGGGAGTAATTACAAAATTTCTCGCCCACATGCGAGTTGTGTGATTTTACCTCTTGACCCCTTAGCTGGAACAGTGATGAGTTATGATCTGTCGCGGTCCCCCACCTAAACCGAAACACTTAATCCCCCCCCCCCCCCCCCGCGGTGCATCGTAATAGCACAGAGAAAATCGATACAGAGGTGACAATGCATTAACGCAGTCTGATGAGTTATGTGGACACCGATATAAAATCTTTGCAACGATGCTGGGATTAACCCAAGAGAACCAGCCTGCTGGAGACTATGACACACAGGAAGCCTGAGATGATTACTGATGGCTTTACCTGCTTTGCTGCTTATCCACACATTCTGTGGACAGTCCACGGAGAGTAGCTGTTTTCCTACATACTTTTGAACTGTCGTGGCTAAACAGCCCCCCCCCCCACCATGGGAAGGTTAGTTACACAGTAATATAAACAGTTGCACTGCCTACTCTGCTAATACCTGAGTAATTTTTTATCCTTTTTTTTTTTTTTTTTTTTTTTTACTCAAGCTTGTGCAACTTCCCCGGGAAAACCATCACTATCACTGTAATCTGGACCAGTGATGATCAACTGCCTCAGCCAGTTTGTTTCTTTTTTTGGCTACGGGACCTAAAAACACCAGAGGGATGTGGGGAAGAGTTCTAATCACAAACAGTTAAATCATGAGTGTGTCAGTTTGATATTCCACAGTGGATTTCCATGCAGATGGAGATAGATGCAGACAGCAGAGGACTTTTTTTCTCCCTCTCTGAGAGGCAGCGCCATTTCTCTCTCTCTCTCTCTCACACACACACACACACACACACACACACACACACACACACACACACACACACACACACATCCTCAGCTAATGTTACAGGTGTTAACCCCTAGGAGAATTGTTGCTCATGGGTTCTCGCCTCTCTCCGTCTACATGGCAGTGCGGTAATGGAAAAGCAATGCTGAACAGCGTGAGCCTTCAGTTCCTTTCCTTCTTGAGGAGAAAGTCATGTTAATGCAGGTAGACAACGGAATGAGAGACGGACGTGAAGACAGCCCGGTCCCCTGCTACACTGAACACAGGGTTCACCTGCAAGTCAATCTGAGTAAAGACAAAGTGTGTAATATAATCTCAGAGGCTTAAATGAGCTTAAAAATCTAATGTGGCACAGATATGCTGCTGTCATGCATTACAGAGCTGCAAGTCATGCTGTGAGCGTTTGTTGATCCATAGCACATGACACATCATCACAATATTGCACTATAGAGATATTAAAGTCACCTTGTCTATATTTGGTAATTTTATATCCTTACAGTGGTGTGACGGGTTTTATTCAGTGCCTGCAGGACTCAATAACATGTTTAGTATTATTTTATTGCACTTTATGGGATTCTGCTTCATCTTTTATTATATTACTAACTTCATGTGGTACCAGGGATCTGGATATTGGCACTCTATATTGTTTTACCCTCTCTCTTTACAAATCCAGTAATTTAATACTAATGAAAGGACATGCAAAGTGTGTATAATGTACTGTATACTGTATATATGCCTTAGCTTTCCAGGGGTGGTGCTGATTATACACTCAATGCCACTTAGTTAGGTACACATGTTCAACTGTTTTTTAATGCAAATATCTAATCAGTCAATCACATGGCGGCAACTCAATGCATTTAGGCATGCAGACACAGTCAAGACAACCTGTGGAAGTTTAAACTGAGCCTCAGAACGGGGAAGGAAGGTGATTTAAGTTACTTTGAACATGGCATTGTTGTTGGTGCCAGGCTGGTCTGAATATTCCAGATTTTTCTGCACAAACACCTCTAAGATTTAGAGAGAATGGTCAAAAATAGAAATAAAAAATTCAGTGAGCAGCAGTTCTCTGGGCAAAAATGCCTTGTTGATGCCAGAGGCCAGGTGAGAATGTCCAGACTGTTTTGAGTTGATAGGAAGGCAACAGTAACTCAAATGCTTGTTATATCCAGGGTATACAGAAGAGCATCCCTGAATGAACAACACATCAACCGATGAAGCAGATGAGCCACAGCAAGCAGAAAACCACAGGCTGCTGGTGGTAGTATAAAGATGTGCAGGGATATTTTCTTGGCACATTTTGGGGCCCTTAATACCAACCGAGCATCATTTAAACCCCACCACCTGTCCTGAGTATTGTTGCTGACTATGTCCATCAGTTTATGACCAGAGTGTACCCATCCTCTGATGGCTGCTTCCAGCAGGATAATGTGTCATGTCACAAATCTCAAATCATCTCAAACTATTGTTTTATTTAACATGACTCAAATGGCCTCCACTGCCACCAGATCTCAATCCTATAGAGCCCCTTTGGGATGTGGTGGAACGGGAGACTCTCCTGATAGACAAATGTGCACCAACTATGTGATGCGATCATGTCAACATGGACCAAAGTCTCTGAGGAATGTTTCCAGCACCTTGTTGAATCTGTACCATGAAGAATTAAGGCAGTTGAGCCCAGAACTATAAAGTGTCTGGTCAATGCATATTTTGTATGTAAATCCTGCACAGTTTCTATACTACACTTAGCAGAACAGTTTAAATGTTGTGACATATAAAAATTGCAATATCTGAAATTATGAAATAAAGTTGTTAATTACAGTGAATTTGTCATTTTCGTGCCACTGTAGGTATTCATAATGAATCTTTATTAAAAAAAACCCATACTTTTTATTGTCAGATTTGTACTGTGGCTGTTACTAAACGTCTATCTTCTGTAATTTTCTTTTGGCATTTTCTGTTAACTTGCTTTCAGTTACTTTTTACTTGTTGAATAAACAATCATTATCCTAGATTCACACTGTCATACCTTAGTCCTTACTCTTTTTTGCACAAATGCGCAAGACTTGTATGATATTTCCATCTGCAGTCACAAGCAGCATGACTTGTGTTTCACTCAGTGCGCGTATCAAACACACCAACGTCGATATAAACGGCCCCGTGGGAGTTCGTGGCTTGAGGAAGGAAAAAAAAAAAAGAAAAGTTTGTGGATCCATTTGTGCGTCAGCCTGTGACTTCACTGGGCTGGAAGGAGCAGAGATGCTCTGCGGGAAGCTCTCAGTCATGACTGTGTGAGCGGTGAGACAGGAGCGAAGCGCGGGCTGCCTGCAACACCTCCTCTCCTCTGGCTGCAAACTTCAGGCTACAATCTCTTTATTATGTTTGAATGGGAAAAAACGCACTGGGCTTTGTTTTGATGGATTTTCAGTATCAGAAAGCTGGATGGATTTCACTGAGAAGAAAAGACAGTTTGACTGGATTCTATGCGGATGAAATAAAGTTTTTAAAGGATTTGTAGAGGGGGTCTCTTAGTTCATGCCGGGGCCCTGCACATTTTTGCAAAGACCGTGTAATGTATAGTTTTGATTGCTCAGTGTAAATTTTCTTTAAATTGCAGGGAGTTATAGCCTCCTCTTGTCATGAAAAACCTCACCATGGAAAACATTACTGTGGAGAATGACACGTCGGTGCACGACAATCAGACCCTGGGCGTGTGGACTGACTATTCCGTTGAATACAAGGTGGTCAGCGTCTTTTTGGTGTCGCTAATATGTGGGGTAGGGATCGTGGGGAACGTGATGGTCATACTGGTAGTCCTGACCACCAAACACATGCGGACTCCCACTAACTGTTACCTTGTGAGCCTGGCGGCGGCTGACCTGATGGTCCTGACGGCCGCCGGGCTGCCCAACATTACCGACGCCCTGCACGGGCAGTGGGTGTACGGCTACGCGGGCTGCCTGGGCATCACTTATTTCCAGTACCTGGGGATAAACGCGTCCTCCTGCTCCATAACCGCCTTCACAGTGGAGCGCTACATCGCCATCTGCCACCCCATTAAAGCGCAATTCTTATGCACTTTATCCAGGGCTAAGAAGATCATCATGCTGGTGTGGGCGCTCACTTCTGTTTACTGCATCATGTGGCTCTTTTTGTCAGACACTAAAAAGTTGGTGTATGACAACGTGGTGCTGCTCAGCTGCGCCTACAAAGTGTCCAGGAGTCACTACCTGCCCATCTACTTCACGGATTTCACGGTGTTTTACGTGCTGCCTCTCATGCTGGCCACAGTTCTGTACGGATTGATCGCCAGGATACTTTTCATAAATCCTCTGCCTTCGGATCCCAAGGACAGCACCAAGAAGTGGAAGAAGGAGACGACTCAGGGAGGGAGGATGATCAGCGCCAGCTCCTCCAGCAGCACCACGGCTGCCTCCCGCAGACAGGTTGTTCATTATCATTATCCCTGTAGCACTTTTCAGTGTGAATGGGGTTGTGGGGAGCTCTCTTTCTTTCCAATTAAAAACAAGTTAGGTGACTCATTTCCTAAATCTTTCTCCTGCGTGTCTGATTTTGCCCAGAGAGAAAACCATTTAGACAATGAAATGTCTGAATGGTTTTCTCTCTGTGCAGCGTAAAATGTGGAATGGGAGGGGGGGGGAGCCTATATGCTTATAAATTTCTTAAAAAGTGTAGAGAATTTGTGAAGCATCAGCGTGATCAAACAAGTATTTGTTGTTTATATTCACTTATTTTTAGACCCGTTTCTCTGGGACGAAGAACACAAACGTAACACTGAACCGTGAACCTGTAAAAAAAGCATTCCCCCAAATTTTGCAGGCTCTATAACTGTAAGATCAAATTGCTCTTTTATGTCTTCTTATCCTTGTCTCCATGTGAGGGGATGAGAATCTGAAAAACTCCAGCAAAAATCTAAAAAATCCTCAGCTGCAATTCCATCAATGCTGCACCCATTCCGTTCGTGTCAGAGGCGGGGCTACTTTCTTAATTGTTGCATTTCACTAAGGCCGATATTGCACACACACACACACACACACACACACACACACACACACAGCTGCAGTCATGGTGCATGAATAGCTGGTGGTTCCGTGCTTTTCAGACACGTCTGCAAGACGTGACAGATTTTGCGTCCCTACAAACCAAGCAGACCTTCTCGCAGATGCTTTAAGTACAGGAAAATTCATATAACTGAATGCAGCTTCTGTTATTAATATTTAGTTTCTGGAAGTTTTCCTTTAAGCTTCACAAATTACTTTTTGATATTCAGTCACTAAAGTTCTGGCAGCACCCACTCACTGTCATGAGCTGTGTGGAGTGTAAATGAGGTTGGGCCCCTCTCCCCGATGTGAAACAGAGAAGATCCCATAGTTTAAGATTAAAGAAGAAGCAGATTGTTCACTTAAATATGGGACAAAAATGATGAGACACAAGGATTTTCTGGAGGAGCTCATCCCTTCTATTTATCTTATCTCTTTTATTAAACACACTACTGCACACGGTACAACTATTTCATCAACTGGCTTCTTCTTTTTTTTTTTTTTTAATTTTATGAATAAACCTGAATCCTCTAAAGGCAAAGACACACCACGGCAGACACCTATAGGTAGACAGCAGAGAGAGATGTTTGTTTATCAGATCAGGGGAAGAAGCCTTCCTGGAATGACAGGGGGTGTGGTACCCTGAGGGAGCTCCATGCTCTGCTGGATTCTCAAATCAGTTAACCTTAACTCAAATAGACTTTGTGGCCTTTTCTCCATCAGTGCGGTTTTCATTCTAACACATTCCTGCAAAAATACAACCACGTTTGTTTGTTATGGCCAGTATTCACAACTCACTGTGGACACAAGCAACAACCCCTCCCTTCTACCACATACTTTACTGAGTTAGCTAAATGTCAGGAGGAGCTAAGATTAGGCATTCTGCTCCCTGATGACACTTGCATTGCCCCTATCCAATTCAATTAGACTCACCTCACTGCAGCTGAGACAACACAACATAAATATGGATAAGATTTGATTGCATGCACGTTTAAACATCAAGGTTTTCACCTGGTAATTAAACGAACAAATCCAGACTTTGTTACGTTGGGATTAAATATTTGATCAAGTTACTTATTCAGCAATGACTATAAAATAAATGATACAAACAGCAAAAAGCTGCTTCTAAACTTGCAAAACCAACGGCATCACTCATTTCATGAGGTAATTTCTATGTGAAATATAAATGTTCTGATATAATTCACTGACATGTACTGTAGCATCAGTGCATCAATTGAAAAATAAATGGGTCAATAGTAGACTATTTGTCCCTTTTCCCCATGCTGAAAGCACAGTAAAAACTATCCAGTCCCTGAGAGTTGCACCATGAAGCCATATAAATGGGTTAGTGATGTATTTTGAGCCTAAAGCTTGAGTTTTCAGTCTCATGAAGGTTGCTTATGCAGCACACCTAAGCTGTTCCATAGAAGGTTTTCTTCAGAGTTTTGTATAAATCAGCTGTACAAAGCACACATTTTCACTAATTATTTTCCCGATGATGCTCTCTATGAGTGACATAGATTCCTAGCTAATATACGTTGCATATGCAAACCTATTACGCTTGCTTCATATTATGATGAGCAATACATCCTACAGATGTGCTGGGACACATCATCAGTGATTTGATGTGGGGTCATGGGGTGTTTCGGGTCTTTTGACAAATCAGACACCCTCGCCCGGGTGACCCAACCAAAGCTGATTAACTTCAGCTGCTTGCTAAGGTCTACTTTAAGTTCCCAGTTGGTTGCAGTGGTGAAGACGCCTGATCTTGCCCTAGGTGGTCTATGCGGCTTCTCTTCAGCTTTTTGATGGTCTTTGGCTTTTGGTGTCCCTTGCTGGTGTTACTGGCACTGGAAATGCTCTCAGCAACTACCTTAAGAACTTTGTCATGACATCAGCTATACTGTCTGCCTCCAAGGGCTTTTGGGCAGCTGCTGAGGAGATGTTCTAGGGTTTCCTTCCCTGAACAGAGGGGTCAGGCAGGGGTCTCTCACTTTTTCCCCGGATGTGGAGGTTTGCAGAATTAGGTAAAGCAGCGTAAACAGCCTGAACTAAAAACCTGATGCAATCAAATGCTGGTTGTCGGATGTCAGACCAGGTGATCTTCCGCTGCACTGCACCTTCCCCTTTAGTCCATGCTCACCATCCCCACCATTATGCGGGCTCGTACTTCCTCCATACCTGCCTGCACTTCCTCCTGCAGCGGATGTTGCCGCTGTCTGCCTGCAGCACTCTGAACACTAGTTACGGGAAGAAGCCGAGTTCTTGCACGCCCTTGTGCTATGAACCCAACCAGCTGCCTCTACCTCAGCCTTGACTGAGCCACCTCCAATGCTGTTTCCACGCTCCACTTCCTGCCTGTGCAGACCTCGATGTCTACAGCTACCACCTTTGGATCCTTTGACTCTATGTAATTTAGATTCAGATTCAGATTCAGATTCAACTTTATTGTCATTGCACTAGGCAATGAAATGCAGTTTGCATCCAACCAGAAGTGCTTAGCAAAACTGTAGGTATAAATATAATGCGAATGTACCCAGTATACAACATTGTTGTGAATGCACCATGACTACAAGTATATACAAGCTACAGGGGTTGGACAATGAAACTGAAACACCTGTCATTTTAGTGTGGGAGGTTTCATGTCTAAATTGGACCAGCCTGGTGACTAATCTTCATTAATTGCACATTGCACCAGTAAGAGCAGAGTGTGAAGGTTCAGTTAGCAGGGTAAGAGCACAGTTTTGCTCAAAATATTGCAATGCACACAACATTATGGGTGACATACCAGAGTTCAAAAGAGGACAAAAAGTTGGTGCACGTCTTGCTGGTGCATCTGTGACCAAGACAGCAAGTCTTTGTGATGTATCAAGAGCCACGGTATCCAGGGTAATGTCAGCATACCACCAAGAAGGACGAACCACATCCAACAGGATTAACTGTGGACGCAAGAGGAAGCTGTCTGAAAGGGATGTTGGATTGTATCCAAAAAACATAAAACCACGGCTGCCCAAATCACGGCAGAATTAAATGTGCACCTCAACTCTCCTGTTTCCACCAAAACTGTCCGTTGGGAGCTCCACAGGGTCAATATACATGACCAGGCTGCTATAGCCAAACTTTTGGTCACTCGTGCCAATGCCAAACGTCGGTTTCGATGGTGCAAGGAGCGCAAACCTTGGGCTGTGGACAATGTGAAACATGTATTGTTCTCTGATGAGTCCACCTTTACTGTTTTCCCCACATCTGGGAGAATTACGGTGTGGAGAAGCCCCAAAGAAGTGTACCACCCAGACTGTTGCATGCCCAGAGTGAAGCATGGGGGTGGATCAGTGATGGTTTGGGCTGCCATATCATGTCATTCCCTTGGTTCAATACTTGTGCTAGATGGGTGCGTCACTGCCAAGGACTACTGAACCATTCTGGAGGACCATGTGCATCCAATGGTTCAAACACTGTATCCTGAAGGCGGTGCCGTGTATCAGGATGACAATGCACCAATACACACAGCAAGACTTGTGAAAGATTGGTTTGATGAACATGAAAGTGAAGTTCAACATCTCCCATGGCCTGCACAGTCACCAGATCTAAATATTATTGAGCCACTTTGGGGTGTTTTGGAGGAGCGAGTCAGGAAACGTTTTCCTCCACCAGCATCACGTCGTGACCTGGCCACTATCCTGCGCAAAGAATGGCTTAAAATCCCTCTGACCACCGTGCAGGACTTGTATATGTCATTCCCAAAACAAATTGAAGCTGTATTGGCCACAAAATGAGGCCCTACACCATACTAATAAATTATTGTGGTCTAAAACCAGGTGTTTCAGTTTCATTGTCCAACCCCTGTATAACTGTGGTGAATGTATGGGCTGTGAACAGCATAGCTTCCAGTACCCTTGACACCATGAACTCTTAAGTGAGACCAATGATGGGGTGTTTTAAGATGTTTCTTGTGCTATACAGAGCTGTGCTGCAGAGGCTATTGGGCAGGCCAAGCCATCTCTGCAAGTAGCTGCTGACCTCTCTCTCTAGGGCCTCAACAGCCCTGTGCTCTGTGCTGCTTTTTGTTTCTGTGTGAGTAACTCCACCCTAAAACACTTTCCAGATAAGTAATTGACAAAAACCCACCCCAGCAGTAAAAAGGTCAATCCATGCCTCATATTATTTGCAACAATGACCTGCTGGCATTTTCACAGCTTTTAAGATCAAAAAGGTTCTCCACTTATGATACCCCTAGAATACGGGTACAATCATCAATCAATGAAAAGTCTTTCTGATGACTGAGGGGAGGCTAAAAATCTAAGAAGTCTGTCACATGTGCGCAAACTGATCTCACAACTCTTACTGCAAAGAGAAGAACAAAACAAACAAATGATAGATAAATAGATAGATAGATAGATAGATAGATAGATAGATAGATAGATAGATAGATAGATAGATAGATAGATAGATAGATAGATAGATAGATAGATAGATAGATAGATAGATAGATAGATAGATAGATAGATAGATAGATAGATAGATAGATAGATAGCTTATTGATCCTGAAGGAAATTAAGAATATAATTAAGGAGCTCACAGGTGTTTCCACAGTGGTGTGGTAGTTATCACCATTGCATCCATTGAGATTTAATTTTGGGACTGAAGCAGGTAATATTCAGGTACTGCAGCACCTTGTCTTATAAGTTTTACCATTTTTGGCATCCTTTTCATGAAGGCGTCCAAAGCTTGTGACAGTGTCTTGGTTTGCTGGACCCACATGATCAAATCTGAGCACAAAGTTGTGAAGACAAATGTAGAACTAGCCATTTGATAGCAACTGGGGACCCAGAATTTCCCTTCACCAACCTGGAAAATTCACAGAGAACACTGACTTGGTAACCTGGGCACATTTACTCAGCCTGACATTCATGTTTTGGTCATAACAACTGTGGTCAAAGAAAACTGTTATTTCTTTCTACAGTAAATTACATATGACAGTGTGGCTCTGCACTGGCAGCTGCTTGCCCTTCCATTTGCATTTGTGAAAATCTTGAGGCTGAGAGGTGCAGCATGACCTCTAAGAATACAGATCAGAGCAGGCATCAATGACAACAGACGTGACATTGATGAAGTCGGACACAGCATGAAAAGGAGGAGTTGAGCTGGAGGTGGGTCACGTCCTATATGAGATTTTGCCAGTTGAAAACACAGAAGCACATCAGCTGAACCAACGGCTGATGTGGCCTGACACTGAGATGAGCTGTTATCAGCTGATACTGATGCAAATAAATTGTCTTGACAAATTTACATTTTTTTTATACAGCATTTTGAAGTTCAGTGCGGGGCAGCTTTCCTCTTCTAAATTCAAGATCGTGGTGTTTAAATATCGTGGTTAGTTCAGCAGCGTGGGAGCAGGGGCACGATGATGCCACACGCAGCCCAAAAGTTATGAAGGTTTTAATTTGTGGATCACAAAACATTTCAGTCATTCCCATCTACTTCAAGACATTAGATCAAATGAAGCAGACACATAAAGAGTAGCATAACCTTTTTTTTTTTCCATCATCTTCATCTTCTTTGTGACCGAGGACACCTGATGTTTCACTGCAGTTTTAAATCTTTGGACACTGGCTGGAAATGTTGTCATGACTTTTAGATCATAGTGGGCTGTTTGTAATGACATTTTCCATGTCATGACAGCACGCTTTAAGCTTTTTGCGTGCCTTTTCAGGCAATTCCCATTGTGAAGGGATTAAAGAACCAACACTGGATGGGTGGAGGTGGCTTAAAGGCAGGAGAACAAAGGTTCACAAGGTCAGGAGGTAAACCGCTCTTAGTTTTACCTTTTTCTTTTTTTAATTTTACTTTTTGCCTATCCACGTACCTGCCACCACCGCCACTTTTAAAATGAATCCAGTGACCTTACATAGACCTATGAATTAAAAAAAAAAAATCCGATTTTCTGGTCAATTGGTGACACCCATGGTTACTAGTACTGAACTGAACTGTCCATCTCTTTCTGTTGCTACCTGCAGCATTTAATTCTTATCTTTTTCAAATTAGAGTTATTTTTCATGTGGCGGTATTTGCGCTGTGCTCTGAAACCTGAAACAAATGGGCTGCTTCACACACAAAAAACAGCCACTGCATGTCTCACCCGTTAAGTGCTGCTGAACAGGTCTGTGCAGTAGTATGATGTACTGTGGTTCATATAGACTTGATGAGCATAAAAAAACACACTCGTGTAATCTGATTTTATTTTTTTATCTTCTCTAACATGACTGATTTCTTTTTGTTTGTTTACCAGGTGACAAAGATGCTAGCTGTGGTGGTGATCCTCTTCGCCTTGCTTTGGATGCCCTACCGTACCTTGGTTGTGGTCAACTCTTTCCTAGACAAGGCCTACCTAGACACCTGGTTCCTGCTCTTCTGCCGTCTCTGTATCTACCTAAACAGCGCCATCAATCCCATCATCTATAACGCCATGTCCCAGAAGTTCCGTGCCGCTTTTAAGAAATTGTGTCACTGCGGCCATCAGCGTATGGAGAAACCCGCTACCTACAGTGTGGCACTCACTTACAGCGTCATCAAGGACACATCCAACGGGGAAAGTCCTGATCATTTCACTACAGTCATGGACGAGCTCCACACACCATCTGATCAGTACCTACCTGCCAGCATCCTGCCAAGTGCCAAAAAAATGCCGTATGAAGAGCCTTCTCCATCGAGCAGGGATGTCAAGGCCTGATTGGAAACAAACTTTCCACCTACAGTAAAGGGGGTATCGGAGACAGCTGGAGTATTGATTCAAACATGTATTGAATATACAGGCAGTTCCACTTTAATTTCTCCAAGGTTTTTTTCCTCTTGTGTGTCTGTTTTATCTGACAACAGTTGCAAGTTAGACAAATAGGATGCAACGAGATGAGCTGCCCTGTGCTGTAAGAATGATCAGCAACAGTCTGCAGAGAAAATCTCTGCTTATTTGTCTTAAAAACAGGAAGTATCAATTATTAATGCAGTAAGTGATGCACCTCAGCCCCATGATGTAATACTGAGACACCTTTTGTATACACTTTACTATAGCTTTACACTATAATCTTGCATGACACCGATTTGTTTGTTTTTTTTATAATTTACTCTACAGCTGCATGATTGGTTTGGCTGAAGTAGGCTGGCTCCTCATCTCATCTTTCTCTCACTCTAAACAAAAGCAGACTGTTGAATCAGACATTACAAAGGTAGTCACACTCATTTTATTAGTGGATATCAAAGGTCTGTGTGATAATAGCCTTGCCAATAGGGACCTTTACAGCAAGTTTAAAATGATTTTAGCTGCCTACCTTAACTCTTTGTCTGTTCCCATTAGTTTGATAGTGCCACTTTCAGTCACAGCAGGCAGTGGCTTTCAGCAAACAGCTCTCACTCCACACTACCTGCTCAGCATGAAACAGCTGACAGATTTGGCAAGTGAACACAGTGGACATTCAGCAAATCAGATATTCCCCCGGGGACCCCCAGATACCTAACATTTAAATTAAATTTGCCAGCTGATCAGAAGCATTTTCACTGCCTGCAAACAGGCAAAAAAAAAAAGAAGTAATTCCATAGTGTGCCTCAAAACCATGTTTTGAATTAAAATGGACATTAACTCATTTTTATTTTATTTTCTGAACTGCTCGTCCAATTCAGGGTTGCATGCTGCTGGAGCTTCTACCAGCTGTCATAGGGTGAAAGGCAATGTACACCCTGGGCAGGTCACTAGTCTATTCCAAGGCAATTGCATAGAGACAGAACACCATTCACGCTCACATTCACACCTTCGGCCAATATAGAATCACCAGTTAACATAACACGCATGTCTTCAGAGGAAGCTGGAGTACCCACAGAGACTCCACAGAACATTCAATCTCCACACAACGAGGTCCCAGTCAGAATGTGGATTCAAACCTGGGACCTTCTTGCTGTGAGTTGAGACCTTCTTTATCTACAATAGTTCCTCATATTCAGGGGCAAAGTGGCTGTTGAGCTATTGCTTTCTATTCACTCAGCTCTGTCCTACTCTTTCTCCCTGTTCGGGGGCTTTGGTTCTTTGACCTGAGTTGGTTAGTTACAGTAACAGGATTACTTTTTTACTGGGAGTATTTAAAGGGATTAAAGTTTACACTTTGGTTGATGACTTGCTGTTAGTCTAATGGCAGGTTGATATTTCTGTGCATTCAGTGGACAGGAATGGTCAGGTATGTGTTAGCTTGGTGCAGGGGCTCATGTCTTATTATTTCTCTTGTTAATGTCACTCACAGGGGAAGGCAGCATTCAAGAATAAACTGCTTGTATTCATAGTAGGAAGATGTGAACTGTCCACCATGATGTGCAGTCATGTGGGACTAATGTCAAAGTAGCAACACACCGGTGACAAACTAAAAGAAAAACAAAGATAAAGGGTCTCAGTAGGGTGGATGACCTCATGCCACCACAATAGCTTCAGCGCTCCTTAGCATGTGGTTGTCCACCCTTTAGCACTCACATGGAGGGGCGGAGGTGGGGGGTATGGTGTTGATGATGGTAGTAAAGAACACTCCATAACACATCTCCATTGTAATCCTATCAATTTCATACTCATTTAAATTATTAGATGACCCAGAGTGCCCTGTGGATGGGAGGATTCTCATCCTGGAAGAGACCACTTTCACTGGGACAGAAATATTTCCTTAAAAGGGATAAAGGCGATCTTGAGATTTCAGAGAACCTCTAAATGTTTCAAGTGGACCAAAACAACAGTGGTGTGTTCCCAGTCGATTTCCTCAACACTGATGTCATGGGTTCAGGTTTTTCCTTTAATTTATCATTACACGTTTTAGATGAAAAGTTGAAGTGCTTTTGCTGTAAAGTAGCATTATTTTGAGTAGTATGTACAATATTAGACTGGCTTGAAAGGGTTTTGTTTCTGTGTTGGAACAGCATAGAACTGACCACATGTATATCAAAGCCCCGTGATAGATGTTGATATTTTTTACATTACCCAGCCCTACAGGATATCATTTTACCAACCCTACTGTACACAGGTTTTACAAATGTCTTTTCTCTTTGCTAATATACCACCAGAGGCCCTGTAATTCAAATAAATCCAATGTGCATGACATTTTAGTCTTGCTGCTACAGGGAAAGCACAAATATGGACTTAAGCGAGCTTTTAAAAATAGGTCCAAGTACAGTATAAGAACGACTTAAACTTGCTTTGCCAATTTAAAGTCTTCTGAAGTTTATTGATCTATGTGTGGATTTTAAACTTAACAGTGACAGACTCACACCAAAGTCTTATGTTGGATAACTGTTGTGAATATAACTGCTGTAGACTCACTGCGGAGATCCTGTGAGGGTCAGTGGCCGGTGTATCGATATGAGATAGAAGAATGTGCAGCTCAGATATGCAGAACGAGAGGCTGTTTGTTAAAGGGTCCGATAGCTGTCACGACAGTAATTCACTGAAACTGCAGAATGCAGCACTTTTTTATCTGCTCAGCAAAACCCAACAGAGCAAAGGTGTAAATAGATCACAACAAAGTGCCATACCTGAGTTGGTGCAATCCACACTGTGTAAATAGCTCACACCCTGCTATTAAAGGATGGATCTTCTAGTGTTTCTTTGAGCTATGTGTACAGTGTGTGTAAGCTGAAGATGTTTCAAGGGGATGTATGAGAAAGGAACTCAGTGAGAGGGACCTTTTTCACGCTAAAGCGAAGGCTTTTTCTGTCAATATTGTCAAGTTGCTTGAAATTGATTGTGCAGTGCAATGTGAAATTCAATGGGTATTGTGCTTTCAAATTGTGCCAGCAAATGCATTTAAAAAAAAAAAAAAATTGCTCATTTTCATCTATTGTTCAAACAGTGTGTTTGCTATCATTTCACACCAGCGGGTGGGGGCTAAACTCCAAAGTGGAAGAAAAAAGTGAAAAAAAGATAATAATAAAAGGGTTGTAGTAGTTGTAGCGGTGATGTACCTCTTATTTGTCCAATTTTCAATTTCTCCCTTTGTTCTAAGTTGAAGCATATTTAATTTTTTGACAAACAGCTGTGATGGAGACTTTGTGTTCTGCGCTGTCTGGAGCATGAACGCAGGCTTTTGTGAAGTCCTACCTGATGAGTTTCCATCTGATGCAGTGTTTTTGTGCACGCTCCTGTCTGGAGGTCGCTTTTTCTCTGCTGTAGCTGTTTGATGACTTGTTTTGTATTTTGTAATGTTCTTTGTCAATAATAAATACAGATAACAATTACACCACCTTGGAGATGATGCATTATTGCTACATCGGTATATGCACTCTTGTTCCCAATTCTCCACAACTCCACCAACTTCTGATCTATTACCAGGAGCCATTGAAGAAACTGCCTCATCCAAGATGCTGTCATGAATCAGGCGCAGATAGCTCTGTGAGCTGTGATCACACCAAGGACATCAATCACAGGTGTTGATTGCTTCTTCTGAAATCACTTCTGAAATGTGGTGGCCTGGCTTGACACGAATTCCTCTCACTGAAACTATCAGAGCCTAAATGTACTCAAAACAAATAATGTAGCGCCCATGTAAAACAAACGTTTATTGTAGGTAATGTCTCTAAATACCTGATCCATCAAACCTCCGTCAATTTTGTTAAGTGATAATGCTACCACTAGATTGTGCATCAGTAATTCCTCCTGCACTGTTATAGAGCTGGAAAGAGCTTAATGTGCTGGGAGAGGATGTGCCCGGTACATAGAGGTAATATTTGCTGACTGGCTGACTGCATTTCATCAGCTGCATTGCACTCTAGTTGTAATCTGAATGCCACACAACTGTTTTCACAAATACATGTGAAAGCCTCCTGGGATTAAATCAGGGATCTTTCACGCGATAGTAAACCATTGCACTATGGAGCCACTGAAAGTAAGAATTATGCTATTCATGAACGGAGAGAGTGTTGTAACTGCACAAGCAAGATGATCACAACTGATGTGTGAATTCAGAGATTTCTACCAGCTCATCCCTTCTTTTTATTTTCATCATGGCTCTTGTCAGGCCACTGGTAAATGTCCCAGTGCTCCAGATGGGCAATCCATCATGGAATGTTTCAAAATGAAAATGTGCTTTTCAGGAACCATGCACTCAGGCTCACTTTCTTCACCCTGCAGATCTGTCCATTTTTGGCCTAGAAATCTGCTTCTCTTGTTGATTGTTGCCTGAAACGTGCTCTAAGCACGATTAACCAGGAACTACCTGTGACCAAACAGGAAACCGTAAAATAATTTGTTTCTTTAGTTTCTTTTCATGCAGAATAATGAAAGTGAACTAAAATGCATCACTACAAATCTTGTGAGATCATTGCAAGCGAGACCTCTTTCCTTTTTCATGCCATCTGCTACTTCAGCTAGTATGCAAGCTGCTGCAGTTTGCATACTCTGCCACATCCCAAAATACAAAGCAAACTATAGCTACGTGAGCCGTTTAGCTCAAAATTGCAAAGTAAAACTGGCAGAGCGGTCCGATCAAGGTTCAGTAGCAGTCCCAGAACAAACTGAGCTCATTTGGGAACAGATTTAGACCCACCTCTCTAAAGTTGTTTGAGTCTGCACCAGAATAGTAAAACTGTGTTAACACATGTCCAAATGAATCTCAGCCAGGGGGCAGATGAGTTTGATTTACGGTGAATAAAAAGTGAAAGTGTGGAAAAACGACCTAAAACAAATGCTGAGATCAGATTGTTACAGGGTGCAACATTTATTTCCCTGACTCTTTAACTGAGTGCCATATTATATCTACCCCCCCCCCAAATAAATAAATTATCATATTTCAGCAGTGTAAGCAGTGTGGCCTCACAGTGACACTGTTCCAGTTTGCTGATGTTGCTGTAATGGTGGATTGCCTTAAGATTTTGTGCATGAAACCCAGAGGATAAATCGTGGTGGCTTTGATGATCGCTGGTCTTTTTATCTTGTGCCACCCTGAGGTTCACATATGTGGCTCTTTGTGAAATGGCTTGGCAGCTTTTGAAAGGATTCCCAAACACTTTTCTACAGACATTCACACCTATTTAGGATAAATTATTAGCACTTCAGGTCAAAATTATATCTTGTTCAATAATTTAGCTCATCATCTATCCCACTGTACTAAAATAGCACATATGGTGAATTGCAGCCAGCATGCTAGAGACATGTTGCTACATAGATTTTAACATTTCTCTGTGCCCATGTAGAGCTTCATAGCACAGCCATTAATCTTTACTCTTGCTTCTTTTTTTTTAAGCTTGACATTTTGTAGGGCACCGTTTTGTGAATCTTTCAGGTTCAGGTTTGTGGGTCAGGAGCACTAAAACAAAACTCGCCCGTTCACCCAGTTCCTTTGAACTGGAAAAGAAAAACACAAAGCCCACCTTCACTGCCAAGTAATGACGAAGGGCTCCAGGTTCAGTTTCATTGATGAAACCATTTCAGCTGTGGCTGCAGCTGGAAAGAAAAAACCCTTCAACAGCACTTTCAAGGCTCTGAAACTAGTCAGGGTGCAACATCTAAGTCACCAACAAGTAATTTCAAGAATAGATGCACACAATCACTGACTGCCTCAAAGAAGTAACAGATGCAAAACTACCGAGGAAAAAGGATGAAGGGCTAAAGAGCATTTTCCTTTCCTTTCCCTTCAGTCTCTCCAACAGTTTGAGTTTGGAGAATCTGCAAGTCGTTTCCAATTTAGAACAAACCTTCTGACACAGGGGACAACCTAGGTGTCTGTGAGGGAAGGCCACTGGCATAAACCCAAGCAAGGCAGTGCAAGGAAAATATCTCTAGTATCTCTGGCAGATATTTAATTACCAGAGCTCAAACTTTACTATTGCGAAAGGCAGGCCAAAAACTGATGTAAAGAGAATGCATAGTACTGAGTGCTCCATCCCAAACACTGCTTTTCGAGTCCTTTCCTCTTTATTTAAAGTGAAATAATAATAATAATAATTATTATATTGAAAGAAAGTCAGGATAAATTTTCCATGTTTGCAGAGCTCAGATGTGATTAAAATCTTATGGTGATTCAAATGTCAAATGACATTAATTGGTGCTACCTTTTAGAAAATTAGTCCGTAAGCATATTTTTCATGTGTGACCATGAAATCAAATATCCATTAGAGAAACAGCTGAATAAACCCCAGCAGTTGCTTTACTTACTTGCAACTAATTCAAGGTTGCCCAAACACCTGCGTTTGATAATGCTCCTCTTACATTAATACACTAAATGTGAGCCAAACACACTGAGGTACCGGCTGTTTCATTAAAGCAGTTTGCAGCAGCTGAATCTGGACACCTATCCGGTTATTCTGTGAACAAGAGAAATGTTAATAATATACTGGCCTGGGAGAGCCACACTGAGCCACACTGGCAGAGTTTCAAACTAGTGACAATTAGACAATAAGCAGAAGTCAAGTAGCCGAGAGGAAGACACATCAGAATAAATGCGTCAGCAGTGGGCAGCTACACCACTGACATGGCCCTGGCTTAGCTGCTCAGCTTTCCAGTCCTATTACATTTTCAGTGCAGGGCAATTTTCATGTCCATTTTGAATATGAGGAGCAAAAAGGGAAATTATGCTTCAGCCCTGAGCAGAACGCCAAGAAAGAAATTCAAATGGGCAAGGAACATAAGGACATTGTTGTGATAATTTACCTCTTATACAAATTCCAGCCATTTGTTCCAGTAAATTACAGCTCTCATTCATTCTCCAGAGCTCATTTACAGTTTTTCTGGTTTATTCAGACATTTTTCATGTAATTAGTCCTGTTATATCAACTGGATGGTTTTAATTCAGCAAATTAAAAAAATTAGCTAACAAGTTTGAACTAAGTGAGGTTTACAGTTTTCCATGTTTATTTGTAGACATTACTTTTAGAATTTTTTTCTATAGGAAAAATAGGATGGGATTTAAAAAAAACCCAAAAAACATAAGTGGCCAAAAAAAACAAAAGGTCAACATTATTAATCCAGTTCTCAATACATTGCTATTTCATGCCATTTCATATCACTACATATCACAACATTTTATCACCTTTATCACTGAATTTTGCTTAAGTGAGATAACACTTTCACACTTTTTTAGCACCAGATTTGATGTATGCAAGAAGTCTGCAGTACTGCTTGGACAAAAGCAACTAGCTTTTTATAGCTTTATGATTCTTTTTAACTTTTACAAATCACTGTGTATTTTTTTTTACTGTTTTTATGTGAAACAGTGTTCCCATTTGACAATACAAGTGAAGTGGAATGTATAGGATACCACTAAGTAGCTAGCAACAGCAGCGTCAGAAGATGCTACAGTATGTACTATTGTTAATAAAACGATGATTATTCCAGGTTTTAATTTAGCAGAATTAGTAGAATTACAAATTCTTAATTTTGCGTGCATCAATATATAGAGATATTTGCACGTCCATTTTTCTGGTTACGAATGCAGCGTGCAAATGATTAGTAATGTTTGAAAGAAAAAATGTAGGTGCATCATTTAAAAGAATCAGGGGTTTATCAGCTCACAGCAAGGAAGCCATGAATTACGTGATGTTATGTGTTGTTGCAGAATCCTAGAGGGCATCATCAGAGAAAAAAATTACAGCATGGTTTAGTACCCTAACAAAGCAAGTGAAAATCAGGACCACTGGCACGAAACAGCAATAAAGATAATTGAAATGAAAGAATATGAACCCATACAGAGCCTGTATGAGCAAGCAACAAAAATCACAGTTGACTCTGAACACCCCCTCTTTTTTTTTTTTGAATATGAATATCTGCCATCAGGACTAAGACGAGGTGCCAAAGTGCAAAACAATTTGCCTGAAGCTGTTATTTTTTGCCTTCATTAAGCTGCTGTTCCCCATTGTTGAAGACTAGTGGAATAGGGAAATTTACATACAATCGAACAATAAAGCAATATGTAACACATATTGCCTTGCATATTGCTCAACCTTAATCACTTTAGCATTTTGGAAGCCTTAAAAAATCCTTTAAAAAATCCTTTTCATGTCTAAATGCTGTTTTCATCTCTCCGTGTATGTTTCTGCGGTTTTATTTATAGTCAAATATCAAATATAAAGCAGAGTGTAGTGCCGTGCCCAAAAAATTATACTTTTCTTATCATTATAGAAACTTTGATGTGCTGTTACAGTATTCTGATATGAAGCAAGTTTTAAGGCAATATTTTGTAAGCTACTGTAAAGTGGAAAGAGATTAAATCATAGATTAAAATATAATACAGCTGTGAATAAAATATGTGTGTCACAGTTACGTGAGATTTCTCTGCAGTAATAGTTGAGCTCCTGCACAACTTGTGGTTAAAACGAACCTCAGTGTTCCCTAATCGTGAGTGAAGCAGCTTCTGTAAAACTGCTCTAAGGCATAAGCTTACAAACCTTGATGGTGCATACAAGCATCAAGCGAGGCATGAAAAATCTGGACTGAAGAGGGGAAAATAAGACCATGCTGGCTAATGTTTCCATTACCTCAGCCAATCAAAATGTGAATAAAAAGAGAAGGACCGTGGCATGAAAGAAGCCGTGTAATCACAGCTAGGCGCCTTAGGAAATCTCTCAGGAGTGCAGCCTTTATGAAACAAGTCAGTGGACATTAAAGTGGGGAGAAGGTGGCTGAAAACAATTGTGGCCGATGAGCTGGTCACCTGTAAGCTAGACGTTGTAGAAGAGGACTTTACGCAGTTTCATTCATGCTGCACGCATCTGAGAAATTAGCATTGGAATATGAACGCTTTCTACTTTAAATGGTAATTTAAATGTAATTTCATGTCAACTCATTTTTCTCTGTGTTTCACTGGTATTATTTTTTTATGCCCAAACTTCAACAGGTTGAGAATGTAGTGGTGTGTGTTGTGCAGTTTGACTTATCTGCATGCAGAGAATTGGGGGATTAGGGACGAATCCCCTGAGCAGCACACGTGAGGTTTCCTGGTTTGCTTTTTTCTGTGGAATTAGGCTACTTTTGCAAATTGGCTAGAAATGCACTCACCACTTTGTAAGGTACACCTGTTCAACTGCCAATCAACCAATCACATGGCAGCAAGCCAATGCATTTAGGCGTGACATGCTCGAACCGAGCATCAGGATGAGGAAGAAAGGTGATTTAAGTTGGAGCCAGCGTTGGCTGGCCATTGGACTGTTTTCAGCACACAGACTTGAAGACCTTTAGACTGGTGGCACAAACCAAACTGGAACACACAGCTGCATTTGGATACACTTTAGTAATAAAAACATAAAGGTGCGTGCAGTATGTGCAAATCAAAATATAGTTTTTCAAACATGGTCTACTAACAATGTTCACTGGGATGTGAAAACATAGTATCCAATTGTGAAAGAGATGACAGTGTTCCAGTGATAGTGACTAAAATCTGCATAATCCATGATCACATTGTAAAATTGGAAAAAGACCAGTATTATTTACATAGCACATTTCTAGCCTGATTAAACACTGAAAGAGCTATACACTATGAGCCACTTTCCACCATTTACACATCCATGCAGCTCTTAAAGATTATCCTCTCTCACACACACATTGCAATTTTGGGTTCAAAATGGATGGATGGCTACTACAACATGCAGAGAAGGAGCTACTTACTAAATAGTGAACGTTCCCATTAAATGTCAATCACATAAATGTTTCCGCCTGTGAAATTAGCAGTAGGGGTACATCACTGCCACCATTGCCTCGTCAGGCACAAAACTCTCACAGAACCACCATCAATAGGCCTAAACCCCACAGAGAGACAGAAGAATATAGCTGGAGGGCTTGCTAAAGTGATTGCCAATGACCGCCAGACATTCAAAATTGCAGAAGGAAAGGATTAAAGCAATACAGCAAAACTTTTCCATCAAAAAAGAATCGTGAAGGAAAGGTTGACTGAAGTGCCAGAGGTTTGCTTAACCACAGACAATTTGAACTACAAGGGCTAAAAAATCATTTCAGTCAGCGACACCAGAGTCAAAAGAAAATTTATATTTTCTGCAGTAATTTATTTGACTTTAATATATACAGCTCTATTCCAGGCCTTCCTGCACTATATGGAACATCAGAGGTGGAGAGAACAGAGAACCCTACATCACTGACGAGCATCACTGACAACAGATATAAAGTTAGGAAAAACCTGAAAAGATGAGTTGGAGTGGAAGTGGGTTGCAAAGCAACTTGCAGCTTCACAGGAATTGTGGGTGGGTTAAATAGTGTGCTTTCATGAGATAGTTAAGTGTATGTGTGTGTGTGTGTGTGTGTGTGTGTGTGTATGTGTGTGTGTGTGTGTGTGTGTGTGTGTGTGTGTGTGTGTGTGTGTGTGTGTGTGTGTGTGTGTAAGTATGAACTGAGCCAGCAGCTGTAGTGGGCTGGCACTGAGATCAGCTGTGGGCACTCCTACCTATTCTGAGTCTGTAGCTTGAATGCAGTAGAAAATCTACAACATAAAATTCTTAATGTTGCAAAATACTGGAAAGCTCAGACTGCTAATAAAACAATAACTTTACAACCTACAGACAGTGATTTATAGTAAGCATGGAACAGCAGCAGACACTTCAATTTGTGCTGGCTGTTCTAAAAGGGCTTTCTTTCATGAAGAGGGCTGGAGTGTTTCTTCAGGTGGTGCTCCAGATTCTGTTTCTCATGTGTGAAAAGTGTCAAATGGATGCGTATTGAGCTTAAGGTCATTTTGCATGTATTTGCTATAGTGGCTCTTAGCCTGTACACTTCAAAATCACAGACCTGTTGCTTTTGAATATACTGCTTTGTAGTATTTCCTTAAATTATTGCTAGCACTGTGCACTGTTAACAGTGGCAGAGTAACATTAAATCAACTTTTTATAGCAATCAGTTTTTGCATACAGTACAATAATTTTACAAGCACTATACACACAACACGCACGCACACACACACACACACACACCTAACCCTGCTGTCATCCACTGACTGGAAAATTTTCTCAGGTGTTTTCTGTTCACGTTGCTTTTTTTTCTTATCTTTAATGATTTAATGTTGTTTCAGTTATGATTTTATGCACACCAAATACCTTTTGTCACTGTATATATATCTGTATATCTATATATGTACATATATATATATATATACATATATATATATATATATATATATATACATATACATACATACATATATATATATATATATATATATATATATATATATATATATATATATATATATATATATATATACATATACATACATATATATATATATATATATATATATATATATATATATATATATATATATATATATATATATATATATATATATATATAGATATATAGATATATATATATATATATATATATATATATATATATATATATATATATATATATATATGCGCATCTGACTCTTTCCATTGTGCTTGGTGATGTAAGGCTTGGATGCAGCTGCTCAGCTATGCAAACCCATTCTATGAAGCTCTCTACACACTGTTCTTGAGCTAATATGAAGGAAGTTTGGAGGTCTGTAGTGATTGACTCTGCAGAAAGTTGCCGACTTCTGTGAACTATAAGCCGCATCATCCGCTGACCCCGCTCTGTGGTTTTACGTGGCCTACCACTTCATGGCTTTGTTTGTGTCATTCCCAATCACTTTCATTTTGTTATAATACCACTAACACCTGTGGAATATTAAATAGTGAGGAAATTTCACAACTGGACTTGTTGCACAGGTGGCATCCTATCATGGTAGCACGCTGGAATTCACTGAGCTCCTGAGAGCGACCCATTCTTTCACAAATGTTTGTAGAAGCAGTCTGCATGCCTAGGTGTTTGGTTTATGCACCTGCGATCATGGAAGCGACTGGAATACCTGAATTCAATGATTTGGATGGGTGAATGAATACTTTTGGCGATAAAGTGTGTGTGTGTGTGTGTGTGTTGGTGTGGGTGTGTGTGTACAGTGCAGCACATTCATTTTCCAGCTCACATTCCCGTCACATAGCCGACGAGGTGAGCAGCATGGTGCCTTGCTGACCTTGGTCCTGCCTTTCTTCTTCTGACAGATGATGGAAAACGTTACTGAGCAGCAATGGCTAGCTGTGCCTTACAGCCAGGACATAAAGCTCATTTTAGGAATATAAATGACCATCTATTGAACTTTGTATTCATATCTTTTATACCATATTAATGGAGACAGTATTTTTTTCTTAACATTTCAGAACAACTTTTGATGAATGGCAACTCAGTGAATACATTTGGCAGATTAAATTTACCCTAATTTCTTTATGAATTTTCCATTTGATCCAAAGTTTAATTCATCTCTTTTTCAAAGCACTGTCCAGTATTCAGGAGCAAACAGTAAATGTGATTCTGCTATTTCAGAGAAGATTAAGCCAAACATCCTCTCCCAATAAAACCTCTTTATATCATTTATCTCTTTTTTGATAATAATCATTGTACATGGCAATTCACATACAGTGCCAACTGAAGGTTTGCTTACTAAGCATATGGCTGAAGCTGAAACCGTTGTTTTTTTTTCAAGGGAGTGAAAATTAAGAGGGCGCACAGTAAAGGAAGGGGTGGTAATTTCTTCAGTCAAGATTGCCTAAAAAATTCCAGATTTATTTCTGTTGTAGTCTTACCCTGTGAAAGTCAGAGTAAAAGCTCAGTTCCCAGATGAAATGAAACTTTCCAAAATATTGAGCTGCCCTGTTGTTTGAAGCCACTTCAGACAGCATGGGCTCTTAAAATTACAAACAATAGTTATTGTTGACGCCTGAATGAAGGTACCAACAACAAGACTCATCTTCACAGAAGAGCCCTGAGCATTGAGCCGATGGAAGTGACACCCCCCGCCACACACACACACACACACACACACACACTCACAGACACACATACAAGTTCAATGAACCTTTTTGTGCATGCTGACATAGTAAAAAAATAACCAAGGACTTTAAAGAAAAGATTTAAAATGTCTTTACTCACTCCTGGGTATTGTATGGACTTATGGGAGAGAGGGGCATTTCCTTTTCATGGTTAATTTTCACACTCTTGTGATCTCTTGGTAGGATTGTGTCTATTTTTATCAGTTATGAACCTGGTGTGGAGGGTTTGTTTAGAATTTAGGTGTTTTTGGATTCTACTGAATTTGGATTCTACTGAATTTGGATTCTACTGAATTTGGATTCTACTGAATTTCTAGAAAACCTTTCAGGGTGATGTCCCGAGGCCATGCTTTTTGCATTTTAGGACTCTGGTGGGAGGCTGCATCCCTTCAGGGTTGCATCAGGAAGGGCATCTGGCATAAAACTACCAAATCAAAACATGCAAAGCCACCTGCTGTGGCCCTTGTGACAAGGAGAGCAGTGGAAAGTAGCTGCAGATTATTCTGCAGCTAAAACTTCACATTGTGTCACCAGCCTCTTAGTTCTCTACTTAAATTTTTATTTCGGTCAGTGAAATATAAATGAATAATGGACGACATCTGAGGAACAATGTGGGTGGTGCAGGATATTTGACTTTGGTGAACATAAAAATGATCTATTTTCTCAGTTATAAAACATAAATTAATGAAAACATTTTCCCAAATAAATTCTGTATTCAGAAAGAAAGCAAACCTACCCTTTATAATAATTTTTCCATCTGTTTATCTGAACCAGTTTTTGTGTGTCTGTTGACTGTTACCTTTTCAGCTTCACAAAAACGTTTACACAGTAAAAAAAAAAAAAAATTATGTGCAAAACATGGAAGTCATTTAAAATTTTGAGTGAAAATCTACATTTCTGCTTTCGCCGTGGCAGAAATGAAAAAAAGCAGAAATGTCGATTTTCACTTACAAATTTTAAGTGACTTCATCTTTCTGCGCACACATTTTTGTATGCGTGTATGTATGATTACTTTTTTTTTGCAACCTTTCGTTTCCATTGAGCTGACCTCCTTTTGCTGCAGAGAACAAGGATTTTGAGTACTGCAGTACTACTGCAAGGCTGTAACATTCTCAAAACCCTGACATCTCTACAAGTTTAAGTGTCACAACACTGACACAAAGTCAAAATTACTTTTCACAACAAAAGTGAGACAGGTCCTTTCATGAACCTTCTAAAGCCTGCAGTTTATTATAAAGGTCACAGAGAGGAGCTGGGCTCAAGCCTTTATATGCTGAATCTCCTCCAATGCAGACTAAACCTGATGGGGTTGCTTCATGGAATTCTGATAGTTGGCCACTGCATGTGAGAGGCATTGTTTTATATGTGACCGCATGAGCCTGCATACTATCATAGCAGTACTTGCTACACTCCACCAGGAGAGACGAAACACTAGATGAATTAATTTAAAGAAAACACACTCTGAGCTGTGAGTAAGCCCAAACTTATTAAACACTAACATCACATTTACAGTACTTTGACCTTCACTGCAGATGAAATTTCAGCACTCAAATGATCCAGTCATGCTGCCAACACGATCTCCGGCTGAAATCTTTCTCCTGTTTTATGATTTATACAATCTGTTCAGAAAATGCTCATACTTTTTGGCTTGACTACAATTGATTACTTTATAAAAGAGCTGGATTCCCTCAGGCTGTGGAGAGATTTACTTCTCCCTTAGGATGCTGCCGTCTTATTCTGCAGTAAAACTGGTTGTGAAATGAAATGGTGGCTGATTTGTGAGCCTTGCTACAGTTGTCAGCTAGCAGCATCTGCCTGCAGTGGAGAGCAATTAAAGCTGAAGGAGGAACTGGTCTGTCTAACTGGCTTTGCTCATAAATCACAAACTATGTTTTGGGTAATTGCATATACTACCAATATAGACTGCATATTCTGCACAGCAAGGTCAGTTACGAATTTGACAGCTTCAACCTTTTTTTAGGATTCTCACAGGCTTAACTACTCATAAGGTCAATGGAGCGTTAAAGCAGCACCAATCAATGTTTTAAATAAATGAGCTGAAAATACCCTGTTAGGTTTCTCAGGAATTGGTGATGTCTAAAATAGAGCTCAAAGGAAAGGGTGGAAAGAGCTGGCATCCATCAGGTGGTCTGATACAACTGTTCCAAGGGAATGGTAATTTTGCTTAAAATGGGCTAATGACTGAAAAAAAAATGAATAGTTATATTTTCTTACAACACTATACTGTGCCAAAGGTGGAGTCTGCCAAAACAAAAACAACACAAGAGAGAAACTGTTAACCTTTTAAATTTTGGGGGCACTGAGGTGAATCCGTCTCTGGATGCAGAACTGACTCACAATATATGCTCATCAGCCACTTTATCAGGTATATAATGGGTTGAAAAACAGACAATATCCAGTGAGTGACAAGTCACTCACAATGCGTTGTTGCTGCCAGAGGGTGGAGGAGAATGTCTAGACTACTTTGAGCTGATCGGAACGCAACAGTAGCTAAATAAGCACTTGTTACAACCAATGTATGCAGAAGAGCAAGTTAAACCTTGAAGCAGATGGGTTACAGCAGTATAAAGACCACACCAGGTGCCACTCCTGTCACGTTAGAACAAGAAACTGAGGCTACAATGGCTCACATTGTGTGTAATTTACACTTTGGGTCTCTTAGTAGCAACCAAGCATCATTTAGGTGCCACAATGCAGACCTTTATCCCTTCATGATACAGTGTACCTATCCCGGGTGTCATAGGGTGAGAGGCAGGGTACACCCTGGACAGGTCTGTTGCAGGGCTAACACAGAGAGACAGACAACCATTCACACCTATGGCCATTTGGACTCACCAGTTAACCCAACTGCATGTCCTTGGACTGTGGGAGGAAACCGGAGTACCAGGAAAAAACCCACGCAGGGAGAACATGCAAATGGAAGTGGATTCAAACCCAACTGACACCTTCTTGCTGGGAGCTAACAGTGCTAACCACTATGCCACCATACTGCCCATTAATTGCTACCACTTGGAAAAAAATATGTGATTGATTGCATGTTTTGATTGTTAATGGAAGCAATTGTGTATAAAATGTTGCCTATAGGACAGCATCACAAGGCATAAGGTCTGTGTGGTCACTCTATAAACATCACGCATAACATCTAACATTGTACTGAAGCTCACAGAAGATGTGTCACTGATAATTTACTTAATAATGTCATAAACATGTTACGCAACATTTCCTCTGGACATTACACTAATTGCCAACAATTCTTCGAACAGCGTTTACGTATTGAGCATGGTGTGAATGCAAAATCATGTCCGGTGTGGGTCTATTAACATGACTGAATATGTCCCTGCCATTTCTTTTGGTGTAAATGACCTTCTTTTCAATGACATCAAAGTAATAATTACCTAAGGAGAAGCCTGAGGAAAGGTCATATGAGTATGTCGCTCTGGATATGATTCTCCTAATCACAGTGCTTTTCTGTGAGTTAGCCAAAGCAACTTTGGAGTTGTTTTCCTCTTTTTACTATTTCAAAAGCTAATTTACTTAATGATACTCATCAGCCCATTGCCTAGGGACAATAGCTAGTCACTACTTTCTATATTTTTGTGGAAAACAGGCAGACATAAGTTCCTTAACTCAGCCAAGAGAAGATTTTAAAATGGTAAGTTTCACTGCCTAGCTCATCAAAATGCAATTTTATTTTCACTTATATTCATTTAAAATTTTCCTTTTATAACTACCTTTCCACACTATTATACATTTTATTCCTCATATTCACAATGTTTTGTGTCTTTTTTTTTCCTTCTCAGTTTGTGATTTAACGTCTGGCATTTTATGTTAATGTCTTGCTCCAAGTCATTGGAAGTGTTTGGGGGAAAGTTCTCTGTTTGATAAAATCCACGTTTTTTTTTTTTTTTTTTTGGTTTTAACCAAACTTCATTTGAAATGATTAAAAGCTTCTCAGACTAGTAAAATGTAATCCTATCAATTTAAGGATTCAGCCACTGCATCACCGCTTTTCTGTCTGTTCCAGCTTCCCAGAGGAGTTGCCTGTCAGCTGCTCAGCGCTGGCTCTTTTTCAGCATCTGGGTGGGGGTGGGGAAGTCTGTCGATACCACAGTAACGGTGGAATTTTGAAAACCACACATTTCAGATAAAGCTACACTGTCAGTCTTCCCCTGTCATCAAAGCAATTTAGCACTAAGCAAAAGGCTTAACTTCAATTTCACTTGTATCTGACAAGAGTAAAGAATTCATCAAGTATAATTTAATATTCACAAACACACACACACACACACACACAACACACACACACACACACACACACATATAATTAATTCTGAACTGGGCTTTTACAGCAGTCTTTTAAAAACCATTACATAAAAAAATTAATGTGCCAGTATTGGTTTATGGTTATGGTAAAAAAAAAAAAAAAATTATAATCTTGACCATTTCCTGATAAAAGTAGTTCTGTGCTTTAAGGATAACAAATTTATCATCAGCTTTATAGCTGTCACACACAAGAAAGGATACTCTTGGGTCATCTATAATTAAACAAATGAGATGGAGCTTGAAACTAAATTTTTATCTTTTATATCAGTTTAAGTGAGCCTCTACATTTTTATTTTTTCTTCTTGTCCACCACATATAATTGCGTAAGTATCTGGATCCAATATGTTATATTTCTAAGCGTCAGAACAGATCTGACAGACAGGTTAGCAGTCAGTACAGGTACTGCCTCTGGGCAGTGGATAAAAATGAATGACAGCTTGGAAATGAAAACAAAATCTTTTTCATTTTGATTTTCATTTTTCATTTTAATATCTATTTATTTTCTTATTATTTCTTTTTCAAATTACTTCAGATGACAAGCAAGCTCTTCCTAGATCTGATAGTTTGAGTGCTGATTTTGATATAAGCTACGGGTGCAATAGAAGGAAACAGTTCACTGGGAGATCTCGTGGGCTTGTGTGCCTGCTACTGTGAAACAAGGCGTCAGCATGAGTGCTGAGAAAAATGTCCTGACCTTTTTGAAAACCACTCACTTAACAGGCACCTGTGGCTTCATACAGATGCCTCTTAGTGGAGATTCGATATTTCTTGGTGCGATTAGAGAAAAACCTCCTCCAATGAGAGCAGTAGCCTGTATGCATTAAGGTCAGTGTATAAGTGCATTTTGTATATAAAAAAAGTACAAACTAAACTTTATGTATCTCTGTAAGAAGGTAGCATCACTCACTATATACAGTGAACATTTATAAGGCTTTCCTATGATCTAACCATTTTTCCGTGACAAACAAAGTGGTTACCTCAGGGGCTGATGCTACTCTCTCTTAATACAGAGACCAACATGTAGAGGTGTGATCTGGCTTGACAGCCGGGATGGGAAAATAACCTCAAACTCGCAGGTCTGTGGTTTATTCTCTGTGCTTCACCTGAGTCTTTATGCCCAGAGCGGCTTTCACTTACCTCACCCATCCATTCCCTTCAGTGGCTGAAGTGGTACCTGAAGGGATGAGCTGAGTTATTTTGGGTTCACGCCGGCTTCTATCGGAGGAGTGAGGCTCTCGGTTTGATTTCATACACTGAAATTTCGACCAACTCAGGCATGTGATTAAACCCTAAATTATTCCACCTCTTATCATTTTATTGATCACATCCAAAGTTATAGCATTCTGAGTTTGATAAGCTTGTCGCTTACGATTAGCAGAAGTGACCAAGCAAAAGACAGAGGATGAGCAAGGACTGACGTAAATGGACAGCAAAGCTCCATGTCAAAACCTCTGTCCTTTATGGCTCATTAAACCCTGCTGGTCTGTGGCCACCTACAGTCAGACTGGCAGACAGCAGGGGAGGCTTGCAGGTAAAAAGAGGAGTAACCATACAAGCAAGCTTGAGCACAGTGCAGCAGGCTCCTGACAGGGAACATTAACATACCCTTGTTCTTCATGCTGCCTACACGCTTGATTAATGAGGACAAGCCTGCTGGATGGCTGAGGGAGGTGGTGAGCTTAGACAGAAGGGGATAAGTAGACAAAGATAGGGGGGATAACTGAGAGGCAGAGGTAGAGAGTGAGGCAGTAAGAGAACTTTGGAAGACAGAAAATCAATTACAGAGCTTAGACACAGTGATCCTTCTTTCAGAGCTTCTCACTTCAGAAGTTTGACTACGCTAAGCTTTATTGTAGACAAGGTTTCTGTACCTAATACCATCATAGATTCATTAGAGATTCAGCCTGATGATTCATATGGTGGGGGGAAAGAGCTTTTTCCCTTTTCAATAATGGAGCTTTCAGCCTGAGTGATGGTGAAATATTCATGCTTTGCATACATGTCAATCACACTGAAAAAGTATCACTGTCACCATGTGATTACATGCCAGATCATTACATAATTTAATTTTACACAACACCTAGTGCCTGTGTTGAATAAACTTTAAAAAAAAAAAAATTCCAGAGAAGCAAATATGTACGTATGCATTATCATATGTTGTCTGTGGAGCGAAGAGGTGAGAGATTATGCAAAGATGTGGGTATGCATCCCTGCTGCCTTACATTCATTATTCATTACAGTTTCTATTATTGAGGTCAGGTCCCATATGGAAACAATACAGATCAATTTCAGTCTTTCAAATGAAACTTATAACAACAGTCAAATCAAGCTTGTGTAATATGAAACTTATATAACCTAAGAACTTATGCCCACTCTATTTGACACTAATTCCACATACTATATAATGCTATATATTTATAGTAGATGTGTGTAGTATGAAAGTTATGACTTGGATGCACAATAGTGAAGACTGAATTTGTAAGACCAACCTAAACTTTTAAAAAGAGATTTAAACAAACAATCTAATAAGAACCAAAAACAACCCAACAGAGAATGCAGCAAAAAAAAACAAAAACATGCTTTATTTATAACTGAGACCTTTTTATATATTGCAGTCAGGTCAGCTGTGATCCAGGAGGTAGGGCAGCTTGTCCACTAATTATAGGGTTGGTCACTCCCTCCCCGACACCATGAGTGTGTGAATGAATAGGGCGGTTGTGTGCAGTGTGAAGTGCTTTGAGCAACCACACGTTACCATAGCGATAGCTGAATGTAAAAGCGTATCATTTAAATATTTAATTAAAAAGTGCAACTAGTATAAGGGAAATATATGGAAAACATAATCTGCCTAATTTGCACGTCATCTCTAAACAGCATAAATCATGTTCACTTCATTCGTTTGTTTACATTTTTTTGATCACTTTGCTGCAACTCTCACATCAGGGACGTCATTCTCGCCACTCTTAATGCAGTTCTCAAATCAGGGACACATTTCTCCTACCAAATTAGCATTTCTCCTTCAGGTCGTACACACTGCTATTGTTTCCAAGCATACTTCACTGCTAAAGCTGTTTTGTTGTTGTGTTAATGTAGTTCTCATCTGAATCTCCATCAGAACAGTTTGTACTTTTGTCTGTCAGAATTACTCAGTTACTTCAGTATTGTGCTGCAGTGCATTAGTGTCAAAGCACTTTAAACTTTTTCAAACCACACCAGGAGGAGGTGAAATTGCTCTTCCACTGAAAGTGAATAGAAACGCATGTTCTCAGAAGCGGTTTAGTTGAAACAAACACATGCTATCAATCTTGTTTTACAGGTGTAGGTCATGGCATTGCTAACTACACAGAAGCATATACTGTACATATATGTAGTGTGACTTTACTGTACTGTACAGTAGTTGGTGCTACGTTCTAAGGTTGTACACTTTATTCTGTTTTCTGATGCATATTGTTTCCATAGACAGTATAAAAGATGGACGCAGCTACTGTGACCTCATTTACTGGGTTCTGAAGTCCTACTTTGTAGCCTCAAGGTGTCATGGTCCTAGGTCTGAAGCCTAGTGTTTTGAGTTTAATGGACTTTTGAAAAGTAACTGTTCTCATTTGTGATCCTTGGTTTTGGTTTTTGTCCCTTTTCCATTTAAGTATATTCAATTATGTTTTCAGCATCTGGTTCTTAGTTTAGTTTCTCCCTCTGTGTCTTGGTTCTCTATGTTTATGTTCCTCCTCCGTGTGTCTGCCTTCCTGTGTCAAGTCTGCGTTTCGATCTCAGTGTTCAGTAGTTTCCTGTTTTACGTTGTCAGCCTTTGTCTCTTGTGCTCATTGGCTAATAACTTTTCAATCACAAGTTTGTTAGCCGGTGAGCTCCTGTCTCATTCATTTTTCTCAGTCGCTTTTGTGCAGTTCTCACATCAGGAACATCATTCTCACCACACTTAACACAGTTCTCAAAACAGTTAAAGGCATTTTTCACAACACAGGCTCACCTGTGCAAAAGACACAACATCAAAACCTCTTCTGTCACCTTGTTACAGTAAAATAATGGCCCAAGTCTTTTTTCTCAGGTTTTTTTTTAATTGAAAATATGATGATTTAGGCAAAAATAAAACTTTCGTTAAAAAAATGACCATTATTTTAACAAGGTGACGAAAACATGCAAAGTCAGGTAATCTCTTCAACTCTGTGCCCAATGAATAAAACCCCTTTCACCATCGTTTTAAGACTTAGACGCCTTTTTTTGTACTTTTATAAAAACCCTTACTGACTTTGGACAGCGTACTGCAAAGAAATGTGGAGTAAAAAGTGTTCCGACACAAAAATGAAATGTGAAGGTTTTATTTGAAACTTTAAAAATTGCTGAAATTGAGAAATGCAAAACAATACTCCTGAAACATCAGAAAAGAAAGAAAATATAATGTGTAATTTTTGTGTCTAAACACACTAAGTCTACGTTTTGTTTGTTTGTTTTTTTTTGCAGTAATTTTTTCAAAGTAATTTTTGATAAAAGTATAAAAACAGTGGTAAATGGACTGGTACTTATATACCCCCTTTCTACTCAACTTGAGCACTCAAAGCGCTTTCGACTACAAGTCTTATTCATCCAATCACACATGCAGCACTTTTATCTATGCCTAAGCCATTTATCTAACATTCACACACAGACTCACAAAGATCCTTCAACACACGGACTCGAACAGCCGGGGATCAAGCTATCAACCTTCTGATTGCTAGACGACCTGCTCAACCACCTGAGCTGTCCGCCTTTCAGCAGTTAATCCACTGAGAGAGGCGCCTTCCTTTAAATGACCTGCTTTTGTCACAAAATTTTAACAACCTTTACTGGTCTGACTATCACCTTTTTGTAAAAGACAGAAGTTTATATTTTCCTGTGATCAAGGCTGAAAATAATACAAACAGCAAGCAAATGTTTTCAGCTACCCAAAAAGGATCCCTGTGTTGTGCATTTAGTTTAAGACAAAGAGTGAGTAAAACAGTCAGGGGGAAATACTTTCACATCTAGAACATAACCCATTCAATCATAATCAAAGATGTAACAAAGTTTCCCACCTGCCAGCAAAGCTTTCCAGCTGTGGATGGTGGTGGCATATTTCAGCAGGGGGTGGCTGGATGTGGACTGCTTACTCGGGCTCAGTTTAGACCAAACTGGATAGCGTGACAGGAGAAATGTCAGCCACTGCTGAATCCCAGTGTGCGTGCTGGCTGCAACAGAAAAATATAGATCTCTGCGCACTACTATGAGGACAGACAATAGACAAGTGTTCATATGCCAAAGCTCTGAGCAAATGGAAAGACTGATCAATATGTGACCAGCCATACAGAAAAGATTTTTTTTTGTTGAGAAATATCAATATTCAATAATGGCACACTTCATCCAGCATCTGCAGAAAACTCCAAAACACAGTCCCATATGTGAATGAAGGTGTTTCAAAGCTTTTCAGCACTATTTGTCATTACTGTGTGAAGCATGCATTAAGAAACAGGCGTCTGCATCTTAAGCAAATGTTTTCAAAAAAAAAGATAGGCATTTAGTTTTTCACATAACCACTAGCGCATACACAGCCACATGTAGCCCACCTGTTTGCCATGTACCATTCTAGCTGCAAATGAGCCGTCAGCCTCTTTCACCTGCACTTGAGAAGACGTGGGCTTATCACAACAGTGCATGACAGAATAAAATGTTAATGGAGGGCAGGCCATGCAAAGGGAGGCTGCTGGAGCACTGATGAGCCTCTTGACGCTGCCTCATCAACCGGAGCTGTCACAGTTAAGGAACTGTGCTGACAGAAAGGTGCCTACTGACAGTATCTCTCTCCTTTTGGCTTTCATAAGGATTATGAAAATGAACGCAGCAATCATAGCAACAGCTTTTCTCTGTTTATGTACTAACTTAATGTAAGTCCTTTAGGGACTTGTAAAACAGTAGTTGCCAACAGCTTATAGTAGATAGTTGTAGCATTTTTTTTTTTTTTTTAATTAAGCAGTTAGCAGTAGTAGGGTATTTTAGGTTGTTACTGCAAAAAGGGTAAGTCAGGGTTTGACATTTTAGGACATAGGTAGTAACAAACCCTTTTTAAACCAAATACTGCTCTATAGAAAGATGTGACAGATAAGGATATTTTTATGAAAATTTAGTGACCAGTTCTCTTTGAGTGATCAGCACCATGAACATGAAATTCACTCTAGGCAGCTGGCAGGATGCCTCACAGAGTGAGCTGAATGTAGTTACAGTGTTTTTAGACCAATTTAATAAAGAAGCACAAGGGGGAATATATCCACATGAATATGGTAAGCGTGATATGCACCAATGGTAGCCCGCCTGGCATGAGTGCCATTAGGGGGGGCCTGAAGCCTGAGCCACCTGATATCCAATTCCTCCCTTTTGTGCCCTGTTTCCTTTAGGCCTAATCATGATGGGGCATGGCTTGCTTAGGGAATGTTGGAGAAATTCAGATTGTTATTATGGGTGTTATGGATTACTTTATCTTTTTAAAACATTCCTCAGCCACCTGTAAAAGAAATGTTCTTAAAACATTTTTTGAAAAAACAAAGAGAAACCAAGCTGCATTTTTCTCTGCCTTATTCACTTTCTAAATACAAGTTACTTTCGCATTGTTAGGCTGCACAGTTGAGGACCACTATATTTTTCAAAACTGATATCCCCATTGAGCACAATTACCTCTTGCCATATTTTTATACTCTGACACAGTGGGAGTAAAAACTGCAAAAGGAAATTGGTAATTGAAATTTCAAGCTTGTGATTAAAATTTGGTATGATTCACAAAAATGTATTAAAATAAAAATTCAAACTCTACTGTTTCAAAAACTAGTCCCCTATGGGTTAACAGATGCTGTCTGTTTTCATGATATGATACTGTGTCCTGCATTTAATCTGACTAGAAGACAAATCTCTTTTTAAAAGGGGGAATAAAATCAGAATGCTATAAACTTTTTACATCCTGCTCAGAGAGTTATTTAATGTAATGTGCTGGCATTTATATAGTACTTTTCGAGTTTGACTGACCCCTCAAAGTGCTTTAGACTACAGTCACACACAAGCTGGAATACCTGGAGAAAACCCACACAAGGGCACAAGGAGAGCATGCAAGCCACACACAGAAAGGCCCCAACTGGTGTTCAAACCAGGAACCTTCTTGCAGTGAGGCAACAGTGCTAACGATGCAACACTGAAACTAAAGTGACATCAGGGACTGGAAATTAGCTTGTGCTGGAACTCATACTCGGATGGTAAAGCCACACCTCCAATTAACACTATAACTAGTTAATGTGAACATGTGTAAATACTGTTGTTACAATTCTGTCTTGGTTTGGCCAAGACAAAAAATTACCAAATTTCAAGCAGATGCAAACCAAAATACAGCAGCAGTTTATTTGAAGAGTTTCACTCAAGTTTTAGAATTCATCACAGTGCAGAAACAGCATTAGTGAAGGTTACAAATGATCTTCTTACAGCCTCTGATAGTGGACTCATCTCTGTGCTTGTCCTGTTGGACCTCAGTGCAGCTTTTGATACTGTTGACCATAACATTTTATTACAGAGATTAGAGCATGCCATAGGTATTAAAGGTACTGCACTGCAGTGGTTTGAATCATATTTATCTAATAGACTCCAATTTGTTCATGTAAATGGGGAGTCTTCTTCACACACCAAGTTTAATTATGGAGTTCTACAGGGTTCTGTGCTTGGACCAATTTTATTTACGATATACATGCTTCCCTTAGGCAGTATTATTAGAAAGCATTGCATAAATTTTCATCGTTATGCAGATGATACTCAGCTTTATCTATCCATAAAGCCAGATGACACATATCAATTAGTTAAACTGCAGGAATGTCTTAAAGATATAAAGGCCTGGATGACCTCTAATTTCCTACTTCTAAAATAAATCTAAGTTCTTGTGCTCTGCCCCACAAATCTTAGAAACATGGTGTCAAACCAGATTCTTACTCTGGATGGCATTACCTTGGCCTCCAGTAACACTGTGAGAAATCTTGGAGTAATTTTTGACCAGGATATGTCCTTCAATGCACATATTAAACAAATATGTAGGGCTGCTTTCTTGCATTTGCGCAATATTTCTAAAATTAGAAACAGCCTTTCTCAGAGTAATGCTGAAAAGCTGATTCATGCATTTATTACTTCTAGGCTGGACTATTGTAATTCATTATTATCAGGCTGTCCTAAAAGCTCCCTGAAAAGCCTTCAGTTGATCCAAAATGCTGCAGCAAGAGAATGATAGGGACTAGAAAGAGAGAGTATATTTCTCCCATATTGGCTTCTCTTTATTGGCTCCCTGTTAAATCAAATTGAATTCAAAATCCTTCTCCTCACATACAAGATTTTTAATAATCAGGCCCCATCTTATGTTACAGAACTTATGGTACCATATCACCCCAAAAGAGCACTTCACTCTCAGACTGCTGGCTTGCTTGTGGTTCCTAGGATACTTAAGAGTAGAATGGGAGGCGGAGCCTTCAGCTTTCAGGCCCCTCTTCTCTGGAACCAGCTTCCAGTTTGGATTCGGGAGACAGATACCCTCTCTATTTTTAAGATTAGGCTTAAAACTTTCCTTTATGATAAAGCTTATAGTTAGGGCTGGATCAGGTGACCTTAAACCATCCCTTAGTTATGCTGCTATAGGCCTACGCTGCTGGGGGGGGGGGTCCTTCCCACTGTCACCAAATGCTTGCTCATAGGGGGTGGTTTTGACTGTATTATTGTAGAGTCTTTACCTACAATACAAAGTGCCTTGAGGCAACTGTTTGTTGTGATTTGGTGCTAAAAAAAAATAAAATAGAATTGAACTGAATAGAATCCTAAGCATGGCAGTTTTTTAAGTACACAAAATGCCATGAACCACTGCTTGGTAGGCAGGATGAAGACCCCAAGATGCAGACACTGGAGACAGACTTAGCACAGGATCTCAACTTTTATTGCTGGAAAACACAGGGAGGGCTGAACTGGGCGAGGCCACCAGCAAAAACTTGGCAACCAAATCACAATGGGGCAAACTGACTAGGACGATGATGAAACAATGACGAGGACGCGACAACAAGCAGGGGAAAACACAGGACTTAAATACACAAGGGTTGATGAGGGAAGAAGACACATCTGGGAAACACAGGTGAACAACATAACACTAATGGCAAAGGTAAACACAGGTCAAAACTAAATACAACTAAGAACGCTGGGTCAAAGGACCCAGGACCATGACACAAGTTTAGAACTTAATTTATATCTTGTTCTCATTTATATGCTGCTGTGAAAAAAGAGGGAGTTGTTACACATAATTTTGTTCCACGGAAATGTGCAATGGCAATAAAGAATTTCTAACTTGTTTCTTTACGTATGGTGTTGTCATCAAACTGGGAGCCAATCATTTTTAAAGCTTTACATTGCCACACTAATGAGAAACAGGCATGTACACATTCCAGTTAGCATAGACTCTCTCACTCCTTCCTTAGGCCTCAGTCACAAAGTTGGCAGAGAAAAATGTGTATTGCTGGCTGTCGCTGTGTGAAATCAGTCGCAAACAGCGTGTTGCTCTGAAAAACTTCTTTGCAATTGCTTTGGTTGCCAGAAGTTTGCCATTGTTTCCCATAGTTTGAATGAAGATGCCGACTTGTCTGCAAACACTTGCTATTTACTCTCCGAGCTGTAGTAAAACTTAAAAAAAGTGCAATGCAAACCAGGAAAGGGAGAATTTTTGCCTTCAAAGTAAAAGTTATATCTTACCACTGCAACTAACACATTTCAAAAGATGCAAAGGGGCAATAACTGCAAAAGCCTGATCTCCTCTGCACTGTAAAAAAAACAAACAGTTGAATTTATGGTAAAAATACTGGCCGCTGTAGTTGCCAGTACTTAACTGTAAACTGTTCCACAGTAATTACTGTAAACAGGTTCACGGTAAAGTACCGGCAACCAGAGCTGCCAGTATTTTAACATAAAGCAGGTTCATAGCAAAATACCGTAAAGCGGGTTTGTGGTAAAATACTGGCCGCTGTGGTTGCCTGTATTTTACTGTATAAAATACGGTGACAATTTAAACCATTTATGGTAAACAATTCCAAATACAAATGATATACCTTAAACCTAATTACAGTCGTTAATGAAAAACAAAATACAACTGTGTGATACATAACAGTATTTTATTGTAAAAATCAACATTATATTCAAACAGTGGCACCTGTTGTTGCCAGAACTTCACCCAGAAAAAAATATGGAACACCAGTGGCTAAGATTTTACAACCAACTGCCAATGGTCAATTAAAAAAAAAACAAAAAAACATCCCATTGCAAACAAAGACGTTGAAATATAAATCACTTGTTACATTTAGACATTCTTTGGGGAAAATATGTAATTGTAGTGTCACCAGTTCTGCTTGAGGACCCCAATTAGTCATCAGGTGTTTGCTGTAGAATGGCAGGATCTTCTCTGCAGCCAGAATAACAAAATAAAATAAAGCAGTAATAATAATAATCATAATATTATAGTTCTTACACAAATCAATTAAACAAATTTTCAGTTAGATGACATACATACCCTGAATATAAAATATACACCTTGTCTTTGTGTACATATTAAGTGTCTTTAATGCAAAGGTCACGAAGGTCCTCCTAGAGAAAGAATGCGGTGAATGACTGCATTAATATTAATTTCCAAAGCCAACCTGCAACTGTTCAGTAAAACTGCAAAGAAATACTGCAACTTCAGTAATGTGGACATGTGATGCTGTTCAGAAAAAAAGAATTATGAGTTAGCAGTTTGCGTAATTACTCAGGTAAACATTTTTCAGAAATGAAAAAAGAATCCAAAAACAAACAAAAACAAACACCATCAAAAAGAAAACAAAAAAAACCAAAAACAAATCATGGGCAGCACCTGATAACGCTGATGTTGAGTCAAACTGCTGCCATCGCACATCCCTGTGAAGCTGGCAGCACTGCATTCTCCACTGCACTGTGCTGAGGAGAAGGATACATTATTTTGTTGTGTTTAAAAATTATATGAATAGACAGTAGAGAAATCACTGCCATAAATGTTTATTAGAAATTAAGCAGTAAAAAGGACAGAACAGAGGTGGTTCTTATAAACAGATGCAGTCCCCCCACCACAGCCTGTGGAACTGTAGTAGGTGGACAAAGCTGCACCAGGAGGCAGCAATCCATTGGTCCCAGCTAAGTCTCCATTAAGGAATAAAATATCAATATTCTGGTAGGTGATCGAAAATTGGTGAAATATTGAAAAGGTCCCGGACAACTGGACCCAAAGGGTTGACACTGGCAAGATGTTAATTCCATCATTTAGGTCCTGGATTTCTGCAGTGCTAAACATCAACAAATGCAGAAATTGAACATGAAATGGCTGCACAGTGCTTACAAAAGCAGATTCATCTAAAGCATTCT
>JAMQGT020008837.1:0-18582 GCA_024447675.2 Pterophyllum scalare | reverse complement strand
TTTTCATATTACTTCGTTCAGTTACGTATTGTCTGTAAGTCAAACAATGTCACAGAATTTTTAAAACGCTCATTAAAACAATCTAGCATCTCAACCTTGTCTGTGATTTTTTTGGGAGTCTTTAACAACACATGGAGGAAGCTCTAATCTATGGCTATTTTCTGAGAGTGTTAATTGTTTTTTCAAAATTTATATGGGTTGTTAAGATTATTAGTTGTTTGAGTTAGGAAAAGTTCAGCTTTAGCTTTTCTCAATTTGACAGTGCAGGCATCACAAAACTGTCTAAATACCAGCCAGTCTGCACTGACCTTACTTTTTCTTGCTTTTGCCCATGGCTGATTGTGACTATAAAGGAGATTTGAGAGGTCAGCAGCAAACCATGGGTTATTGCGACCTTTTTTACAGGAGCATGCTTATCTACAATATTTCTAAAATGCTAATGAAATAAATTCCTGGCAATATCAATGTCCGGTATAAGATTAATCCTGTCCCAATCACAATAAAACAGATCATGCTGGAAAGCCAGCTCAGAGAAATTACCCGTGGCTTATGTCTTGGTAATTTGGTATTTCTGACAGTGCCAATGGCACAGTGGTCACTGGTAAACACAGAAGCAACTGATTATTTGTGAGGGACATTTGTAAGAATAAGGTCAACAAGTGATGAGTTTTCAGGATTTTTGGAATGTTGACTAGCTGAAAAAGATTCAAAGAACCATAGCATGCTCTGAAATTATTGGGAAGTGGTTGTAACCAATTCCAATTAAAGTCCCCTAAGATTATGATTTCATTAGAACACTGGTCAGCTAAGAGCTCTATTATAGAGGCCAGAGCACCATGATCAGCAGATGGTGTCCTATAGCAGCTCACTACTGTTAATTTAAGTGAGTTTTTGACCACTGATTTTTAGAGCAGCATATTTGCCTAAAACTTATTTTTAATACACATAGCTACAACTCCACCTCTTTTGGGGCGGTCAGCTCTGCACACTTTGTAGCCATTAATGCAGATATACCCGTCAGACAGTGATTTGTTCAACCAGGATTCGGACAAGGCAATGACATCAAGCATCAGTAGCCTGTGCCCAGATGTGCATCAGATCCATTTTCCCAGCAAGACTGTGTGCATTTAAATGTAAGAAACCAAGACCATTGTGGTCTTTAAAAGCTGCTGGGGTTTTAAAACACATATTACCTGGGCCAGAATTAGGTTTGACATTCCAAGATATTAATAGCAATAGGATAATCAGGTATCTCTGCCTAAATGATTTACGACAGGAACCAATAGAATGGCTCTGACTTTGAGTTCACAAAGGAAGTATAAAGCATGAATAAAATTATCATATGAAGTCATGAGACTGGTTTAAATAGACCAAGTCTTTAGAGGAGTGAGGGGGATACTGTGACAGACATAGTGCTGCAGTCTGTGGTCTGATATTGGAACCAGTGGACTGGAGTCCTGCCTCCAGAAGCTGTCAGCTCAAGAGCCACATGCATATGATATTATGAACAGTACTACAAAGAAGAAAGAAGACAGCGTCTTATCTTCTTCATCACTACAAACCAGAATTAAATGCTATAGCAGCTCATAGACATTACACTCAAGAGACTGAGGAAGGATCAGCAGAATCCTGGACAGTAATCAGGATATCTAGTTCAGGCTTTGCTAACACCCTGGTTGGCTAGTCTGAGGTGTTACGTCACACGTAAACAGCAAGCCAGGCTGTTGTGGCAATACTTTGGATCAATGGCATAAAAAAGATGATCAGTTTCATCGGTAAAAACTAATGCCCCAGTTCCACTGGCAGACACACTGCCATAATGGCATGGGGATCCATGCGATTATGCTGCCTCCACCATGTTTGATAGATGATGTGATATTCTATGGACCAAGAATTGTTCCTTTCATTCTTCATTTTCTCTTCCCATCATTCTTGTACAAGTTCAGCTTGGTTTCACTAGTCCAAAGATTTTTTCCAGAATTACACACACAATTACACATGCAAAATTTAATCTGGCCTTCTTGCTTTTGAGTATAACCAGTGGTTTGCACCTTACTGAAAACGCTCTGTTTCAGTTATGCCCACCTCCTTGAGAGTGTTCTTGACTTTGTCTTATGCTGTGAAGGGGATTCTTTCTAACACAACTCATATTGAGAGTGACCAGCTGCTAATAAACTTTTAACATGTGGAATCAACTCCAGATCTTTTACTTGCTTGATTTCTCAAAGAATAACCAGGGAATAGGCCCCACTTCCCCATGAAACAGCTTTTTGGTCAATTGTTCATTTACCTCTGAGATTGAAAATGGGGGACTGTGTATGAAAATGGCTGTTAATGTAATACTTTTGTTAAACCCTATAAATAAAAATGATAAACTGTACTTCAGTGACTTGTTGATTGTGAAGAGAAACTGATGTTTGCTTCCTGTGCGAGTTTAAGGTAAAGCACAGCGAGGAAAAGCACACAGTGCAAGTGGTCACATTTTAAGATACTATCTAAAAATATCAGTCATGCTGGACGCTGTCTAGACATGCTGTAAAAGATGATCTTGACCAGTCAAATGTAAATCTGGTAATTTGGGCTCTGGTTTCCTATCATAAAGCCTGAGGTAAGAGTTTGTCTGCCTTAATGTTTGTGGCCTTATGGCCTAAACTACAGTATTTCATTAAATATTTGGAACAACAAGTCCAAATAAGACAACAAAGGCTTTCATAAATGCTATCCTTGCTTTAAGATGAAAGGTAAAATTGCACAACAGGGACAGAAGGTGAGAAGACCAGGTACACATTCAATGAAGAAGGAGACTCCTAAAGAGAGAGGGAGAAGAAGAATTTGAGAAAACATAAAAAAGGTCCTGAGGGAATACTCCATTTGGAGTGTTATACTTTTCAGCTGCACTATTGCCTTTTCATTAGATGGGCATTTAGCGTTCATTACAGATCCATTACATCCCCTTTAAGAGTGCCCCTTTCACTGCTCTCCCCTCTAATGGACCCAGCTCCACCAAAAGCTAAGAAGCAGTTTTGTATTCGCTTGCTTTTGATCTGCACTCAAATGCACAAGCGCACACACTTTCATCACACACACACACACACATGGATGTGCTTTCCTTTTGTGTGCATTGAAACTGGCTCCCTTTTTGCAGATAGACACACACACTTGTCAAATAAAAAATAATTATGGAGTGCTGGTTCAGGGTTGTAAAAACATAACACACAGAGTTGTGTCATCTGTTTCACTTTCTCTGTGGGCTACTTAATACAATGTGACACTAAAGAACCCACGCGCACACCACACACACACACACACACACACACACACACACACACACACACACACACACACACACACGCTACAAAACAATAACACAGTTTAATGTGTATGCGACTGCAGCATTCCTCCATGATGAGAAAGGCTCTGTGAGTGTTTGGGGGGGGGGGTTGCACATAAAGTGCTGTTAAAAAGTATTTGTAAAGTACAGTATTCTTCCTGATTTCTTGGTTTTTTTGCATATGTCACACATGTTTTCTAAACATCAAAGAAATGTAAATATTAGACAAAGATACAGTTATAAATGATGATTTCATTGATTAAGGGGGAAAAAGCTACCGGGCACTATGTGGCATGTAGTCCTCGTGTACAGTGGCTTGTGTGGTGTTTAATTTGACCTTTTGTTGTATGAAATCAGATAAAACTACGGTGGCCCTGAGAGGTCAAACACACTGCAACTTAAGAAAACACCAGCAAATAGAAACCCACTGCAAAAGCACACATAACACAATGAGGTCGGATAAAACACAACGAAAATAGAAAAATGCCACGAATGCTCACAAAAAAAATTAAATAAAATGAAATAATTATGAAACACAAAGGAAATGTTACTGGGGAGACAATAATATGGTGGAACAGCTGCCAAAGTGACAAGCTAACAGTAAATGGCCAATCGCAAATGTGTCTACGAATCGTTTGATTAAAACACACATTACCTCGCATCTTTTCCTCCCTCACAACACTCACCACCTCTTTAAAGTGTGTCTTGCATGTTTTGGTTTCTGTCCCTTCTGCAGCTGGAGTCGACAGACATGGTGATGCATCCAAACGACATCATCAATTTAAGATGATGTAGCAGCAGCATGTAGACCGAGTTTGTGTCAAAAGGGCAGACTTCAAACTACGGACCAGTTTTTGAATTGTGTTGACAGACCAAGTAAAACCAGAGTTATGATCAGATAATTTACGCCATCCGTTTCCTGTATACTGTCCTCCAGTGTGACAAAGGCCCTGGCAAGCAAAAAACAAACAAGCAAACAAACAACACGACATCCCCTTTCTCATTGGTGGAAAAATGCACCACATGAACCAATCAAAAAATTATATGGCAACAAGTGGCATTTGGTTGCCGAGGAACAGGTTGAAGTTGTGAGAGTGACGAGGAAATAAAGAGACAGCGATATTCATAACGAGTTTTGAAATTTGAGAGATGTGAGGAATTTTGTGTGTTTAGAATGTGTAGTTAGTGTGTAGTGTAGTGTATTTAGTATGTTGTGTAGTCGTGGAAAAGGCAGATGCTAGTTAAAAAGCCACCAAAGCCAGAATCAAATGTAAATCCTGTCTCCAGGTGTACAACAATGCAATTCAATTTTATTTATATAGCGCCAAATCACAACAAACAGTCGCCTCAAGGCGCTTTGTATTGTGGGTAAAGACCCTACAATAATACAGAAAAAACCCAACAATCAAAACAACCCCCTATGAGCAAGCAGTTGGCAACAGTGGGAAGGAAAAACTCCCTTTTAACAGGAAGAAACCTCCAGCAGCACCAGGCTCAGGGAGGGGCAGTCATCTGCTGTGACTGGTTGGGGCTGAGGGGACAGAGACAGGACACAGCTGGAAGTTCAGGCCTGTGATGGCCTCTGTCTTGTGGATATTTTTGGCCACATGTCTGCTGAAAAAAAGACACATCATCCTCATTTGTTGCAGTAAGAAGCATGTCACTACTGTCCATGGACATGTAACATTTGATAGGGATACGATCCAAATATGCAAATATATGACACAACTTTTGACTCCGACCACTCAATCCCACTATTACCACCCACCGCGTATTTTCTCAGAATAAGGAATTTTTACAAAAATGAAAATCACTATAAAATGAAGGTTATTTTACTTTAACCTTTTTAAACCTTGGACAGTCGGACTATCTGGGTGATTTAATGTTTGGAGTTTCTTGGGTTTTTTTCTACTTCCATTGTGTTTTATTCAGCTTCTGTCGTGTTTTGTGCACTTTTGCAGTGCTTCTCTATTCGCTGGAGTTTTCTTAAGTTGCAATGCATTCGACTTCTCAGGACCACCGTATGAAGCTCACTTTTTATTCTGCATACACTTGGTGTCTCCTTTTGGTTCCTGTTCTGATCCCACAAATCTAGGCTATTTACCATAAATGTCAAATGAGTTACAGATGCACGAGCTCACACTGAATGGGCATTAAGCAAAGCAGCACAATAATCAAAATCGATAGGTTCTTATTTTCAGATTTAAATATTGTCCACACTTACAGTAGACTTCAGAAACACAGGCTCTATCATTCGTATTTCCAGTGAGTTTTGCCTGCTCAGCTTACAGATTTCACTAAATACAACACACTTGATTTATCTCATGCCAGCTCAAATTGTGGGGTTTGCAAAATTATGTCCAGAAAGGCCAGATCCTATTCCTAGTCTCTTAGCTCCTATGAAAGGCTCCACTGAGTTATTTATTACCTGTGTTTCAGGTATGATGGGGCCATCTTCAGATGAACCTCTGTAAAATGTAGACAGAGGGGAGGCAACAATTACAGGACTGGGTCTGATGAAACCACTCAGGTCACAGCTGGGAATGTCATTCTCCTCCTGAAACAGCCAGACATAACATGCGTCGGTCACTGAATGTGGAAAGGTGAGCTCAGTAAGTAAAGCAGAGTCAGGCAGCAAAAAATGTGTTATTTTGCTTCATATGGTAATTATCACATTATATCAAAAGCCAAGGTAATATCTGCTTATTTAGTCAGCGGAAAACAAGTCAAGTCAGAGGAGCGTGGAGTTTCACCGAGTCAGCCGCCAATGACTCCATGATGACTGTCAGCAGCCAGCACTGCCATCTCTCACCTTCTTCATGACCAACGTGTCCATCACATAGAAGACGTTCCATGGAACCCAAACAGTTCTGTACTGCGTGAGGAAGGGAGCACGTTCAAAACTCAGTGTTAGGGATGCCCCACCATTGGCCAGGAGATCAAACCTGTCAGCACGTTAACATCAAACAAATGCAAACCGTAAGTTCAGGAAAAAAACTGCAGTCACCTGAAGAGCAGTGTGAATATCATCCAGCTGAATTAAGTGTTTCCTCATTAAAGCTTCAATAATTCACTTATGTTAACCTGTTGGAGGATATAAAGGGGTTTTCCCTCTGCAGCTGCACAATGACTCTGAAAAGTTCAACTGTGACGTTGTAATTGGCTCATTTCAATTCTGTGAGCGTCTGTGCATCAGTGGATTCATGTGCATACTGTGTGCTCATCATTACATGCCTACAGCCGGCGTGTGTAAGCACTTTTATTCTATACGCCCTTCCTCGAGTGTGTGCGTGTCTGTGTGCGCGCATGTTAGTGCTCTGCAAGAACTGATTGCATCCTTGTGAATTCAATGCATTTTAAAACAGTCTTCTCCTCCACACATTCATACTGCTTCAGCTGATGTGCCTGAGATTAAAGATAGAGACTAGTGTGATTGGAGGTGGGGATGTCAGAGCAGAATAAAGATGTGATTTAAGTGCTCACCCTTTGTTTTGCTGACCTGACTTTGTATGGAGTGTTTCATACTGTATGCTTTATGCAATTTGTTAGGAACTCTGTGGTAACCTCTCGTGATTTCAAGTGGCAATAAAAACTGTTCAGTTTCTCTTTGTGAACCCACTGGACTAACTGGTCCCAGTGGTGTGTGCATCATTCTGTTTAATCTTGAACAAACTGAGGACAGAGGGATACAAATTGTGACAGAAACCTCTTCCTCTTTCATTATGTTGAAGGAGGTCCCGACACGTTCTTTCCTTCACCAAAGGAAGAAAATACACTGAGCAGTACACCAATAATATTTGAACCATTTAAATTGCAGTTAATGCCTACTGCACATGTGCACTGCAGTGCTGAGTACATTTCTTCTGAACATTCAGATGCTGACCCTTACATGAATGAACAGGGATGTTGTTTGTACTCCTTCACTGTACCTGCTGGAACAACAGACTGTATATAAAAATGGCCGTAGCCACCGTGACGTTAACCAGTCATCAGTGAGGTTCTGCTATGAAGTCTCAAGCTGCATGTTTTTGCTGTCCCCATCTCGGCGTTTTGAAATCTGACTTGATAAGAAAGGGGCTTATCTGACAGAGAAACCACGGGACACTGCACAGACATAGGCTACCTCCTAGCCCGGGGTGTGATTCAGCCCCAGCCGGTCACAGCAGATGACTGCCCCTCCCTGAGCCTGGTTCTGCTGGAGATTTCTTCCTGTTAAAAGGGAGTTTTTCCTTCCCACTGTCGCCGAGTGCTTGCTCATAGGGGGTTGTTTTGATTGTTGGGTTTTCCCTGTGTTATTGTAGGGTCTTTACCTACAATACAAAGCGCCTTGAGGCGACTGTTTGTTGTGATTTGGTGCTAAATAAATAAAAATGAATTGAATTCTGTGTTACCCCACCCTAACTCATACCCTGTTAAAATGAACATCACGCTGTAGCTTTTTCAGTGAGACCTGAATCTTGAAATTGAGGCCATAGATTCAACAGCAGATGTTTACTAAGGTCAAAGGTCAAGGGAGCAGTGGGTTGTTTTTCCACTCTACACTACTGGACAACCCAACTTTTCTTTTTTTTCTTTTTTTACTACATAGGAGTCATCCCCTTTGCTGGGAACTATGTCCATCTTTTACATATAATATATGCCATAAACACATGCAGGTCACATGATCAAACACTGTGAACTATGTTTTTATTTTAGTACTTGGCAGCGACTTGCATCAAGGACCCCGGTTTACCACCCTGCTCAAATGAAAGGTCAGTGAGGAGGTACCACTGATGGATGCTGGCCCATAAAGAAAAAAAAAAAACATTGCATCAGACTGACTGGAGCATTAATCTCTGGAGATTAATCTTTCAATTCTGTTTCACAAGTTAATAAAAAAAAAAGCATAACATTTGTTTGTAGAAAAGAGGCTGGTTCACAAAAAGACAAAATGCACCAAGAAAACAAAAAGTTGTATAAATATTAATAATGCACAAGTACACACATGCCATCCTTGCGTGTTATAGTGTAGCCATGTTCAGGGTAGTGAACAAACGTCACATTGACTCCAATCAGAGGGGTTCCATCAGCTGTCAGTACCTGGCCTCGAATTATCGACACCAAGCTGAAAGAGAGAGAAAGATTGCAGGGAGAGCTCATTTTTTATAGATGCACTACGTGCAACATTCACATAAGAAATTATAATCTGTTTAACTCCAATTAATTGGGCAAATTAAACCATCAAGGATTGAACTCCTCTGGCCTGAGTCCCTGTGGCTGAGCTGGAAAACTGTCTAAACAGACGAGCATCGAACACCTTACGTTTTCACAGCAGCGCTGTGATCAGGCTGTAGAGCGCACTGAGGCATAACTTAAAAACAACAACTATGGAGTAACTGCTGAGCGGAGGGGGTGGGAGCACTGTAATGTCAACACTGATGCTACTGCAGTACTTACAGCATATCCTCATTTGCATAGTTTACACCAGCACAGCATTTAGGAGCCGCGTTCGAGCGAGCATGATGAGGGTCTCTTCTCCTTATTATAACAGCAACAGTTCTAATGAATCACTTTCATTTCCTCTCATCACACCCATGGCTCTTTGCCTAACCAGGGTCAAGATGCACTTCATATGAAGGTCACATCCATTTCTGACAAAGTTTTCTTTTTTTTCCTTCCACATCTACTCATTGGGGCCTGGAAATTCTTTTCCACACAAAAAGCTTGTACATGGTTTATTCAGCTGGTTATTTTTTAACTAGCTTCATTAATATTTGGATTTGACTTTTTGAGGTAAATTAATAGTTCAAGCTAGCAGTGACCTTTGTCCTCTCTGATGGAGCTGCTTGATCTGAAATCAGACCCATTCAAATCAGTCAAATTATTCAGTGTGCCCACGAGGACGCACAATCATCAGAACTACTATTAGGCTACGTTCACACTGCAGCCTGAAGTGACCCAAATCTGATTTCTTTGCCTTTATGTGACCTGTATCCGATCTTTTCATGACAGTCTGAACAACAAAGGTCTGGTTCTTACAAATGCGACCCATATGTGTGCTCCTAAATCCGATACGTATCTGACCTTTCAAATGCGACCTGTGTCTGTACGGCCAGGTCGCATTCATCCGACCTGCACGCCACTGATACCCGACAGGCGTCACTGTTCCGAGTCCTGATCCACGTTTACTGCTGCAAACACCGAGCACGCTCGCCACATGTGACGTTATGGCGTCCTCGACTGCGCATGCGGGACACTTTTAGATTGTTTGCAGTTCACAAAGGAGATCACATACAAGTCGCACATATTTGGAAATGCGAACGACCATGCAGAAAAAAATCGGATTTCACAACAAATCATCATTGAGCATTAAGGCCTGCAGTGTGAACGCAGCCTTAGGCCTTCATCACAATGTTTCACACAAACAAACGATAGAAGACTAATGAAACAGAGACTGACTTTACAGCCTGTGGAAGGAAAACTTCCCAAACCATAGTGGGATCATATCTGTAGGTGTGGAGCTAATATAAAATAATCCCACACACACACAACAGAGTATAGTACAGTACATACAGTGGATTTCACTGGCAAACACAACTTTCTAAGCTAACTTGCTATCAAATGCTGACAGAATAATAGTTCAGTAACATCAGGGCTTTTATTTTGCCACTACAAAGGAAGCTTCGGGATGTTTGCTGCCTCTTTGGTTTCAAACAAACCCTCTGCTGCTGATCTGATTGATAACGCATGTGAGTTTATTCATTGCCTGACTCATGCATAAAGGCATGCCTTCATGTGAATACTGTGTGTGCATCCTGTTTGTTAGGATTTCTGAGCACACAAACAGGATCTAAGAGCAGTTAAAAAAAGTAGTAATTTATCTATGGACATTTTTATTATTTACAAAATGAAGCAAATTGATGGAAACCAGTACATGTTTATAATTGTCAGCCTTTTGCCAACATTGATACTCAACTGTCAACTACTGCAACATAAAATTTCAATGAAAAATTATGAGAATAATACTTAAACTCACTGCTGTAAAGTACTGAACCTAATTTTTAAGATGAAATTAAAATCTCATTAATCACTGAGCCCTGTGTCACTCAGCCTGCAAGTCTGTCAGCCCTAGGGCTGTCATGAAAGTTTATGAAGCTCCAAATATTTGCACATAAAATACCATGACCATAAGCTATTTATTTAATATTTAACTTTGTTAGCAACTAGGTCACAACTGCGAGAAGTCTGAGATTCAGTTTACAGTGTTCAGGTCATTTAGGCTCATTGCTGATTTGTGATATCTGGAAAGTGACTTTTTAAGTCTTATCAAATGGTGAAACTGTTCCATACCATGGAATGCTTTCAGTCACTCGTCTTTTATCTGTTTTTTTCCCAGTATTTTGCCCACCCTTGTCTTGCCTGGTATCAGAGCACTGACCTTCCAATTTGTGGACAATCAGCTCTACCACAGCTGCCCCTCACCTGCAGGAAGGTATGCCATTTCATTTTCCATAAAGGTCTTACCTTCCTGCAGTTGCAGCGCAAAACCATTCGCTGCCCCATACCATACATGTCCGTGACCTGTACTCTGAGTGGTGTTTTTAGGCTGCTGAACATTATAAATCACACTAGGTTTCTCTCTACGTGACAGCATGGCTTGTGTACAAGAGCGCTGCTTTTAGGAGAAAAAAGGAAATTAAAATGTCATATCCTTAAAAAAGGAAAATGCCCATATTAATCACCCTCCAACAGCAAACCTCATAAAATGCATCCACACAAACACACACAACCTATGTTTTCATGTCTAATAAAACATTTTTATTGTAAGGTTGCAGGCAGATTCCATTATGGAAATACTGGACATTTTGATTATAGGGTTGTGTCCCTCTCCACTTCTGAAACATTCAGTAAAGCATGAAAATGTGACAAAAGCACAACGATGGCCAAACAAAACTGCTGTCATGTTCCTTCCATGTCAGCAGAGCTGCCTCTCGTTCTCTGTATTTTGCAGACTGCCCCCTCTTGCTCTCTGTTATCATTTTTGATGAATGCTGTGTTTGAGGCACGTGTGGGCAGGAATGGCTTTTGGCAAACCCTGAGTCACTGTATTATAATTTCAGTTTTGTTTACACTTTCTATTATTTTTATCCATACAGAAAGCCAAACTGTTGCTTTTCATACCTTGCTAAATAAAAATAGGGTAAGCTATGATCTGCAAGCATAAAACAATCAAGTCAAAGAATCACCACCACAGAAAACAAGGACATAAATAATCCATAAACCCACTTTGATAAAAAAGAAAGAAAAAAAAGTGGGGTTTATGGTTAGATACATAAGCTCTAGAGATAATTTTAATAATTCTTCCAAGAACTGTGCATGAGCCACGAGCAGGTGTGATCCCCCCACCCCCCGATGTGTATGTGGAGTACACTTATGGACATCACTCTTTACAGTTATGCTACCTGTTCAATGCTCATCCTAAACACCACTGCAGAATGAAAAGTGCACGTGAGCCCAGTTAATGTTTGTTTACTTGAGATGGCAAAGGTGAACCCGTAAAATCTGAAAAACGTATCTGCAATATCCACCAGCTGTTTACAGCAAATCACTTCTTTCATCTCTAAATACATGCTTTGAAATATAATAACTGTATTATCATACTGATGTTGCTGCTAACACTTAATACAAAAAGAAAAAAGAAATAAATATGACAGAAGACGTGATTACCTTTTATTAAAAGGATTTTCTCCAGTGATTATGTGAGTAGATTCAGGACCAACTAGAAAGTGAATGCGCTGGTAGAAAAACCTGGCAGCCTAAGGAAGGCAAAAGAAATGCACAGGTAAACTGATGCTGTGACTCTGAAAAGTGCAGTTCCTTCAATTTCTGATTGGATCTCCTTACCTGTTGAGGAGCCAATGAGGATGGAGACTGGCTGAGCACCTCCCCCGGATCAGGTGACCCTTTGCAGTACAGCTGGTTCTGACAGGACGGCTGCAGACAGCAGTCCGGATCCATGCAGTCAGCTAAGCCATCTGAAACACACAAACTTCTGTTCACAAAGCTAGCACAGAGCTGTGTCAAATATACAGGGGTTTAAAAGCCTGACTTCTACCTTGAGACAGCTTGACTTCAAATGTGAAGCTAATGGACAGCTGAGATTATACTTCTGTTCATGAGGAAGTGCAGGATAGCATTACCAGGCTTCCCATGAAGCACTGTTAGAGAATTAAAACTCCCCACATGCTTTTCTTTTTGCACATGCTTTTCAGATCATTGTCAGTGTGTACAGACGAGGAGACGCACAACAATGAACGTGTACAAGCATCTGTTACAGTTTGAGGCTGCATTTCAGCCAGTGGTGTTTGGGGATCTTCTCAAACTTGATGGAGTTATGAACACAGAGAAGTACCACTATCCAGTACCATCGGGAAAAGCATCTGCTTGCCAATAGCTTACTTTTTCAGCATTACAATGATCCCAAACACACTACCAGTGCAGTAAAAGCATACCTGGATAGAAAAATACACAATGGAACACTTTTAGTCACAGATTGGCCTCTTCAGAGCCCAGATCTCAACATCATTGAAGCAATATGGGATAGTCTTGACAGAGAACAAAACAAATGATGGCCCACATCCAAAGAAGAGCTTGGAAATGTCCTTCAAGAAGCCTGGAGTTCTATTTCTGAACACTACTTAAAGAAATTACAAGAAAGCTTGCCTAAGAGAGTTCAGACTAATATAAAATAAATATTGGCATTCAAGTCTTACAAAGATTGTTTTTGCTTCATATACTGTATTTCCATGTATGTTAGCAGATGCTTCCATAAATCACTGCAGCTATTTCCCATCTTCTTAGCAAAACAAAAAGAAATGAAGGGTGACTCAAGACTATTGCACCATACTGTATGATGCACAATCATAGGACTTTAGATTAGACTTTAAATATGATGTGCCTGCTAATAGCTACAGAGTTATCATGCCACTGAAAAATGTTAAAATAAGGAGAAGCATCATTAGGAACTGGCAAACCTGACTGTGATGATTTCTTCTGGCTTGTTTTACAAAAGTGAAAGAATATGACTGGAAATTAGTCTGATGTTGTCATGAGGGAGTTGCTCTCCCTTTGCACTGAAGACACAATAACTAGGCAGCTTAATGAGATTTTAAGAGCCAGAGACAATATTCCTAGGTTACTGTACTGTTTCTCTTGATCTGGGTCTGAAAATAGCATGAATAAGTCAAATATTGGTGGGCTTCTGAGGTAGGAGTGCCAATAAACCAATGAAACAAAGGTGTGGAAAGTGTAAAATAAAAACAGTTACCTTTCACTCTGAAATTCATGATGATGGGACGAGAGAAGATGGATAAATACAGTGGAATTACTATGTGTACAGTGTATGTATATTAGGGACTGCCAAGAAGGAGGGAGGGGAAAGAAATGATGGTGAGTTGCAATGTGAAAGATCCATCCATCCATTTTCTTCCGCTTACCTGGGGCTGGGTCATGGTGACAATAGCCTAAGCAGAGAAACCCAGACCTTCCTCTCCCCAGCTAACTCCTCTAGTGTACCCGGGGAAACACCACAGCGTTCCCAGGCCAGTCAAGAGATAAAATCTCTCCAGCGTGTCCTATATCTACCCCAGGAATTGTTCTAGTAGGGCATTTCTGGAACACCTCACCCAGGAGGCACCCAGGAGGTATCCTAGTCAAATGCCTGAACCATTTCAACAGGCTATTTTCAATGTGGAGGAGTAGCGGGTCTACTCTGAAACCCTCTTGAATGACTACACTCTTCACCCAATCTCAAAGAAACAGGGCAGCCACCCTTCAGAGAAAGACAATTTCTGCCACTTATATCCTTGATCTCATTCTTTCCGTCACTACCCAAGATCTCCTTGAAGCAAAGCAGTGTGTCTCAGGCAGCAGCAAAGCCTGGAGGCCCTGGCGGACTGATCCACTGCTATTGAGGCTGCTGACTGGAAGGTGGAACATTACCTGTCTGGTGGGGAAGGAGCCTTAGCAAGTGTGTGAGGTTGAGCGATATCGGCTGTATATAATCGGGCTCACCTACAGTATGGCTTAGGCTCTGGAACCAGTCTCCTGGAGATGTGCTGGACTCTGTTCCAGTCTGGAGTTGCTCTCGGTGAGACGCAGTGGGCTGGAGTGGGTATTGTTGTATCCCCTCTGCTTGCTGCCTGTACATTGGAGTTTTTACTGGTGGACAAGAGGGTCGTTTCCCTGCACCTTCAGGCCAGAGAATGCTCCTGACTGTTGTTTGTGCTTATAAGCCAAATGACTGACTACCCAGGCTTCTTGGAGTTGCTGGGTGGGGTGCTCAAGGGTGCTCCATCTAGTGATTCTGTCATCCTACTGGGAGACTTCAACGCTCACATGGCCATCAATAGTGAGACCTGGAGTGGCGTGATTGGGAGGAACAGCCTGCCTGATCTGAACCCAAGTGGTATTCTACGGTGAAAATCACAGTTTGTCCATAACAAACACCATGTTCAAACAGAAGGATGTCCATAATTGCAAGCGGCACTGACACCCTAGGTTGCAGGTCAGTGATCAAATTTATAATGATATCATCAAATCTGCCTCTATATGTTCTGGACACTCAGGTGAAGAGCTCACTCAGCTGAGCTGTCAACTGACCACCACCTGGTGGCAAGTTGAATCAGGTGGCAGGGGAGGATGCTGGACAAACCCAGCACACCTAAACGTAGAGTGAGGATATGCTGGGGATGTCTAGCAGAGGCCCCAGTCCATGAGAACTTTAAAAGCATTTCAAGGAAGCCTGAGGACATTGAGTCAGAATAGACCATGTTCTGCATGTCCATTGTTAAGGCTGCTGCATAGAGCTTCAGCTGCAAGGTGGTTGGTGCCTGTCATGGAATCCCCAAACCAAATAATGGATACTGTAGGTGAAAGGGCCATCAAGCTGAAGAAGAGTCCTCTTTGGCTTGGTTAGCCTATGAGACTTCACAGGCAGCTGATGGGTACCGGCAGGCCAAACAGAAAGCAGCTTGAGTGGTGGCTAAAGTAAAAATTTGGGTGTGGGAAAAGTTCGGTGAGGCCATGGCACAAGACCTTATGACTGCCTCAAAGTAATTGTGGCAAACTGTCAGGCAACTCAGGAGGGGAAAGCAGTGCTCTACCCACACAGTGTATAGTGCAGATGGGTGCTGCTGACTTCAATTGAGGATATAGTCGGGCAGTGGAAAGAATACTTTCACAAATTCCTTAATTCCACTGATACATCTTCTGTAGAAGAAGCAGAGCCTGGAGACAAGGGGGACTGCTCATTCCCATTACTGGTGGTGAAGTCTCCGAGGTAGTTAAACAACTCCTTGATGGCAGGGTCCCTGGGCTGGATGAGATCTGGGGCAGTGCCTCTGGATTGGCAGATTGGGGTGGTGGTTCCCATCTTTAAGAAGGGGGACTGGATGATCTTATAAGGTAACAATAGGGGGAATCACACTCCTCAGCTTCCCAGGGAAGGTCTATGCTAGGGTACTGGAAAGGAGAGTTCATCTGTTAGCGGAACCTCAGTATTAGGAGTATTAATATAGTGTTCATCCTGGTTGCAGAATGCTGGACCAGGTCTTTATCCTGTCAAGGAAAATCAAATGTGCGTGGGAGTTTGGTCATCCAGTCTAAATTTATTTTGTAGACCTGGAGAAGGCATTCAACCGCGTCCCTCGGGGTATCCTGTGCAGGGTGCTGCAGGAGTATGAGGTGTCTGGCCCGTTGTTACGAGCCATTCAGTCCCTTAACACCTGCACTGCGAGCTTGGTCAGCATTGCTGGCAATAAGTCGGATTAGTTTCTGGTGTGTGCTGGACTCCACCAGGGCTGCCCTTTGTCGTGTTTCTCGATTCTCTTCATAATTTTATGGAGAGAATTTCGAGACATAGCCAAGTGGCAGAAGGCTTCCACCTTAGTTGCCTCAGAATCTCATCTCTGCTTTTTGCGGATGATGTGGTCCTGTTGGTTTCTTCAGGTGATGGTCTTCAGATCACACTGGAGCAGTTCATAGCCGAGTGTAAAACGGTGGGTACCAGAATTAGCACTTCCAAGTCTGAGGCCATGGTTCTCAGCTGGAAAAGGGTGGAGTGCCCACTTTGGGTCAAGGAAGAATTGCTGTCTCAGGGGAGACACTTAAACTTAGAGGGGAGCAGGAGATTGATAGCTGGAATGGAGCCAAGGCTGCAGTGATCTGGATGCTATACCAGTCTATTGTGGTGAAGAGAGAGCTGGGTGTAAAAGTGAACCTGTTGATCTACCGGTCGATCTGCGTCCCTACCCTCATCTATGGTCATGAGCAATGTAAAATATCTGGTAGAAAAAGGTGGAAGTAGCTTACAAATCCAGAATCTGGATTTGATCAGTTTCACTTTTAAACTAAATTTAGGCTTAAAAAGAGGCTTTCAATGGCTGAATAAAAAAATACTGTCAGCCGCCGGTGCTACCCCTCAGCCGCCTGGAAGTCAAATCTTTGGGTGGTACAAATCCCCTGGAAGTACAAGTTCTAGAACACAAATTACCAGGTCTCAGTAGATGTTAAAGGGGTGCATATGCACCTTATTGACTTGCAGATGGTTAAGTAAGAGCCAGGAATAAGAAATACTAAAATCCTATTAATATAAACCACTGAGAATACCATAACATTCTGTGATTGGCATTAGTATGGTAACTAAGTTGTTTAGTAGATGCATCTATGGTATGAACTTGAATATGCTAGGTCACATTGTTATTGAGTTATCACATTCACAAAACATGCCCTCTGACCAATAAAACAATACCCCAATTCCCCTTTAAGAACTGTTCCTGTTTTGGGGTTGTCTCATTGTTGCAAATCTAGTGCAGCTCTTGTTAATTTCATTAACACCAAAGCTGCTGAAATTGATTAAAAGCACTCTTTGCTACTTAACGTGATGCTATACTATGATTACTAAAAGCTCCTTTAATTTCTTTTGAGCAGTGTACCTAAAAGTTTTATTTAATTTAAAGCCTGTTTCAAAGCTTTCAAAACTCATTTACTACCCACAAAAAGATCCAATCCCCAGTAGAGTTCGGAATTTTGAAAGCAGATAAGCAGCAAGCTTGTTAATCAATCACAAGCTAGGCCTAGCACTAATTAATCTAATATGGCTGGTAATCAATCAACCAACCAATAATAAAAGGGCACCCTTTTATCATTTTTCTGGACACTTATGGGGACCAGATTTTACAAATTAAAAATCATGTCAGTAAAGCTTAAAACCCGTGATTGAGTCCAGAAACTTTACAGTTTTTACTGTGGTCATTTATTATCAGAGTCCAAAAGGTTCCTTTACTAACTGACTTCTATGTGCCCACCTTTTACATTTTACTGGTATGCAATGCATCAGTTCGCAGCTCCCAGCAATCTCTTTTGAGTACCACTCAAAAGTTTGGACACACTCACCCATTTATATGAACTGGTACTCTATCTATCTATTGATCAAATCGATCGATAGATTTACTATCTATTCTAACATAGGCGGTTACTGTTATTATCAGGCCTTGGGTTGACTGGATGCTGCAAGCAGAAATGTATTTTTTTCCTCATTCCTCGACATATTAGCAGAGAGGAGGGTTTAAAAAGGTGCTTTGAGAACTATGATAATGTAAAAACTATTCCACTCACTGTTCCAATCCCAGACCTTTTCCTAGGGCATAGCTAGGATGGACCGGTCAACTGTTAATTTCTACCTAATGTCTCTGTACTCTTGAGAATTGGATAATCATGCCGCTAGCATTTATTATTCTCCTCATCCCATGTTCATCCAGCCATCAAACAAATCTGTTTATATAGTTAACAATCTATCTACACACTCTTAGAGTATGTGCACAAATATACCTCCTTCATTGTCCTTGCTGTCGGTACATAGAGTTTCCATGGCAACATGGCATCCTGCCCCTCTCCATCCTGACTGGCAGATGCAGTGCCATCCGCTGGCCTCCAAGGTGCATCGTCCATTGTTATTGCAGAGACCTGGACAACCCTCTGGGTACAGGGGACAAACACAGTTAGAAAAGTTAGAGCAGTGGGCGTAAAGGGGGCCAGAACACGGATGACCATCAGTGTGACAAACAGGCTTCAACCTATATACATTTTTGAAGGGAGGTGATGATATTGTTGTACTGAACTGCTTTGAAATGAGAGGTTTTTTGTTTGTTTGTTTGTTCGTTTGTTTTTAAATTTGGGGCCATTTTCATTCCAAAAATTCAGCATACAGGTGC